>JAOEHY010032393.1:0-19541 GCA_025447955.1 Psilopsiagon aurifrons | reverse complement strand
AATTATCTTCCCTGGGAAAATAACATTATTGTCATTTTAAATTTTTAAATATTTGTAAATGAGCACTGCAAAATACAGAGAAAAATATGCCCAATAAAAATCACATAAATACAAGTGGTAAGATTTATTGGATCACCTCTGAAAAAATACGTTGTGAAATTAAACTTTCACGAATGCAGTAGTTACTGAAAACCATGCACAGTTAAAAACTGTCCAAACCAGCAGTGAGTATTATATTTTCAACTCAAAAGAGATGACACTGTCAAAAAATCAGGAAAAAAATGTGCTATTGGTGTTACTACTGTTTATAAATGACCATAAATATTGCTTTTGCGGTTGCATCTACACACAAAAGAATTGTCTAATGGTTGACTAATTCACTAAATCATACAAATGAGTTCCAGGAGAAGAGAGAGCTATGTCATTTCCTCTTCACTTGCCAATTCATCCTTTTGAGAATGTTATTCTTATCAAAAGACTGCAACAAGATTGAATGCCATACCTTTTAGCTTATGAGACATATGTGATACATTTTCTATTTAGAAAGAAAACAGGCAGACCATTTCAAAGTGATAGAGATTCCCTGAGGGACAGGATCTATTAAAAATAGCTCCCAAAATATTTAATCACCAGAAGTGAAGCATATGCAGTACCTGCATTATCTCCTATTTTTCCTATGCAAAGAATTATGTTGGCATTAGGCACTGACACCCCAGCCTTACCAGCACTGGCATCTTGTAGAGAAAAGGAACATTTCAAATCTGGGCAAAGTGTGCATAGCTGAATTTCATGGCTTTGGGTTACTCTTGTCTGTTCCTTCTAGTGAGGCCTGATCAGGCACTGCAGCATGAAATTTCTTGTCCAGCAAGGCGGATGTCATACACACTTAGAGAGAAATGTATTTTTATGGAGGGTAACTAAAAGTTTATTTCAAAATATCTTGGTTTTAATAATAGGTGAAATATCATAAAAGATGGAGGTCTTAAAATACTGAAGTACTTGTGATTGCTTGCACTCACCAGGGTAGATACACATTTCTTTTTAGAATATGTGTCTAGGATAAGAAAAAAAGATGTCTGGAAACATCCATCTCCCTAAACCTAAATTTAAACATATATTAAGCAGAAGGGTAGCTGGAGATCTACATTCAGGAACGTAAACTGTCTACAGAAGCATAGATCCAGAGGAAACTGGATCCTGAGCTGTTTACTCTTTTAAAGATTTGCATGTTACTATGAATATGTTCCTACCCTCCAGTGCTTTTACCTATTTCAGGCCCTTCATCCGCTGGTATGGAGTTTATGCCAGTGTAATTTTATAACCAAAGTGTTATACAGCCATCCAAAATACGACCTGTAACCCTTCAACTAAGGCTTTTAATTGGATCCTTACAGAGGTCATCTGAGGCAGGTTTGTCTAGTACACTGAAAAATACTTTATGAGAGCAGGTGTTTCAGCTTTTATATTGCCAATAGTACATTTTGGCCATTAGACAAGACAACAATCCTGCTCGTTTAATTTCCTTTCTGACTGATGGACTACAATTAAAAGATTCAGTCCTGCACCTACTGAGATCAGTGAAATGACTGCCAGTAATTTCAAAGGCCAGTGATTCAGGACCTATATCCTCTCCTGCTCTCCCGGGACAAAGTGCCATATGGCAAGCTGACTGCTCTTACTCACAGTCCTACCTCGATGTAAAAAAAAAATGCTGTGTGATCAGACAGGGGTACTCTGCACCTGATCCTTTCTTTTTCATCATCACTTCAGAGCATAAGCTCCTTTCACAGTTCCTGAGTATAGTAAGTGAGAGAGAATAGGAAATAAGGGCTAGCTGTATCTCTGTAGTGTCATCACAATATTGTGCATTTTATTCAGTGATACAGAAGGAAAAATGTATGCACAGCTAGGATTTCCTGAAAACTGTCAGTTCATTTTGTACACCAAATTATTTCTGATGTCTTTCTATTGGCTTAATGGAATAGTTCAGAATTTGTGCTATTTATAATGCCAAGTTATTAGTTTTTTTTTTTTAACTCTGCAGCTACCTGTTTTAATTCTGCAATTCTAGTGTTTTCTTGCTTTAAATACCCCACATGTAATGACTCTGATAGTATAGTTCTTTAATAGTTATGTGTCCATTAAAAATATTTCACTCTTTAACTGATGGCTTAATTTCCCCTTTATGTACAAGTTAACAATAACGTTTAAGCTTAATTTAATGAAAAGACTAAGGAGTTTTTGCTGTATGATCAATCTTCCCACATTGCACCATTTCTCATAGACTTAGATTACTTGTCTTTCTTTGGACTACCTTCATATTCTTCATACTTAATGATATTGCTGAGAGGTACTGAACTGACATTCAGGAGACAGTTCATTTCTAGACATTGACACATTTCTCTGGAACCTTTGCCAGTCATTTACTCTAAGGTTCAACTTTCCATATGATAAATACTTAAAAATGTTTTCTTCTTTTTCTCTTTTCCTCTTCCATATTTCATTGTTTTCTATTTAAGCTACAAAATCTCCAATGCATAAATCATTTCTAACCATACATATAAACTATACCATAAGATTTTGATTTGGACCAGAGTTGCTGTACAAGAATTAACTTCTAGGAACAATATACCAATGAAGCAACACTCTCTCCTAAAATACAGTGATAAATCCATGTAGGAATTATCTATTTTGAAGCTCTTTGGCTCAGAACATTTTCTTTCTTCTTTTGCAGCTCATTGGCTCAAAATATTTTCTTTCTTTTTTCTTTTTTTGCCCTGTTAATATGATTAGAGTTTTTTTTTTTTTTTTTTCACATTTAATGCTAAATATTTTCTAATCTATGTTGAAAACTCCTAGTGAACATTAACATTTGGTAAGCTACTCTTAAGATTCTATGGTTTAGAAAGTTTAGATGCCTGTATTCTCTTGAGAAACAATTATTTTTCCTAAGTAAAACACGAAACACAGAGCAGATTCATCTTGCAAATTTATTGAAAAAAACATCACAGAGCTATGCCTTAACAAAATGCTTAATCTTCAAGGTATGCAACAGTATAAATTTGAGAAAATGACACAAAACTCCAAGGGCAAGAAAATTCTGTGAAAATACTAAAGGATAAATAGCTCTATTTAAGTATATCCTCAGATAAGGGAGATGCAAAACTTGCCTGTAGCATCTTTCAGAGGGTGTTTTTTTTAGGCAAGTACAATACTCCTTTAAATTTTGAGTTTAGAATAAGAGCATGCAACTTCTCTACCACCTTGCCCCTGTCTTCATCTTGTGTTTCTTCAGAGATCCCTCCATCCAAAGCAATGAGAGGATTTTCCTAGCTTAAATGTACTGTCCATCTCAGATGCAGATTTCTTTGAGATTTGAAGACAATTTGTGAACCAAGCTCATGGCAATTTATAGCTGGTTTGGCTAATCCAAAATATCTAAAAAAAAAAAGTCAGTGGTAGGACACCAAAATGTTTGCTGAGTATCCTGTCATAATTTTGAATAGAAACTATAAGCTCTTTCTTATCTGAGGCATTCTTTATAAGTGGAAATATATATTTTATAATAAGCTAAGTTAAAACAAATAGAAATCAAGATAAATTTTTTTACTTATGCAATTTTGTTTACTTATGCAAATTTTTTTATGCAGATCTATTTACTTACACCCCTTATCATGCATGTCTTCAGTTTTGTGAGCAACAGCCCACAAATACTAGTATCTTAGAAATTTCAGAAATGCCACAATTCAGAGTCAAATAAATATGTGATGGATTGGGATTCCTTTAGTAATTAATCTTTTCAAGTCTCCAATCCAAAATTGTTTTTTTCTTCCAGTAATTTGCTTGTCTTTTCTGTTGAAAAGTTGAAAAAATAAATATTTTATGAAAGTATTATTATTAGGCTATTCAAAATTCAACTTATCACTTGAATCACCTTATGTGTCTTTTGTCCAATTGGCATATCAATGCGACTCTAACATATCCTTTCTCTCTCCATCAGAGTATTTGCAATGAAATTTAGGTCAGCTGTAACAAGAAGTTTCTGCTTTCCTGAGCCATAGGATCTGTTACTTCTATTGCAAATAATGTCATGCTCCCATGAGTTGCAGAAGGAAAACTTGTCCTTCCATTTCTTGCATTGCTTTTTTGTTCTGTTTTGTTCTATATGACTATATTGCATTTTATGTTTCCACAAACTTTAACAAACTTAAAAAGAGATATGCAAACTCTCAGTGCGGTTCTACCCAGCATTCCTTTCTCTTTCTCTGAATGGCAAAATCCACAAGTGCCTCTAAAAAAAGAGTAAGAAGCAAGTTTATTTGTTTCATTAATATTATTTATGACACTCATGCAAATAAACAAAAAACCCCTCAACTTCTACTCATATAATCAGTCCATCAACAAAGTTTAAAATTAGATCTATTCATCTGCAGTTAGTTATATAGATAGTAAGTAGACTTACTATATATAGATAGTAAGTTGACTTAGGCAGTGAACATATTTGAAACCTAAAATATTCATTACCCCCAGCCATTTCTTATAAATAGCACAGAGAGCAAAGAAATAATGACAGAAAATATTTTTATGTATTCTGAACTTTTAAAATAAAATATTATCAGAAAATGCCACAGTTATTTTAATGTAATATATGCATATATACTTTTATTATTTTCAGTAAAAGGAGCTCAATAGACTATGCAACGTATATTCATTTTCTTCTATACTGCCCTTATATAGATGTGATTTGTTAATGCTAACACCCAAGTGGGAAGACAAGAGTTTATAAGCCATAGGAAAAGGCTTAGTTGGAACCTGAGGACAGAAGGAAGTTTGGAAAAAATGCATATGTATGCAGTTACAGTTAGAGTTGGCAAGATTCTTCATTTTTGGGGCTTTTTATCCTCAGAGTGAGTTATGAACATTAACAAAATAATTCCTTAATGCAGATGAGTAAGGAAACAAAAGGTCTCTTTAGGGAAACAATAAAGTAATTATTAAAGGACTCTGCATTCTAGTTATTTATATTGGTAAAGGATTTCACACTAAGCCCTATGCACATTTGTGGTGCTACTGCACAATACAAAGTCCACATGCTCTGAGTCATGTTTTTTCAATGCTCACTTTCTTATTATGTAGAAATTTGATTTTCTATTTAAAAAATTCATTCATGTATAATATGCAGACAAATCTTAATTTAAGTTTTAACCTTAAGTGTCAGGGCTTCAGTTCTTCCCTTATAGAAAGGGGATGATGTTATTTTTCTTTTAAGTGTTGTGAATATAAGCTAGTTAATGCTTGTAAATGCAGTGTTTCTGTGATGCATTAGCTTATAATTCTCTCTTCACAGCAGTGTTCACATAATGTAAGATGAATAAATGGTGAAATTTCAAATTAAACAATGAGTAAAATAACAATCCATAGACAAAGGTGATCAATAAATCACCCTATGTCCTCCAAATAGATAAGAAAAGTATAAACAGGTCATTAAATTCTATATCACAGTGCACAACAATTCTGTCAACACTGTAGCTTCTAAATGACTGATAAGCTGTAACAATATTAAGGTTAGTATATGATGGGAGGAGAAATTTCACAAGACATAAGGGTTTGAAGTCTTGACTGAAAACGAATTAAAACTATGGTTTGAAGGCAGTTTATGGTTAGTCACATAACTGGAAATAAATGCCCCGATGTTACTGTCTACAGTTGCTTTAGATATTTATACTCTCACTATAGTCAATGATGATCAGAGGCTTAATTCATCTACCTTAGCATGGAGGTAGTTGAGACATCTAACAGATATGACTGTTGCAAATCTGACCCAGACCCTGTTGGAGGCCTAATTGGTGTGGCACCAAGATGACAGCGACTGTACCTTAAGACATCTGAAATGGTACAGGGCAGTTGTGAGTGGAATGAAGTTAAAAAACCCCACTACTTGATACAATGTCTGGAATTGATTCCAACTTCCCAAGCTGTCTAAATTAAAAGGCAGGAGCTGGTCAGCTAGGCTTGATCATCAGCATGAAATAAATCTTCCATACAGCTTAAATTTAACATACTCCTTTATATAGTCTTGGCCTGTGTACACTCTCTCAGACAACATCATGGTGCTGGAAAGTAGCACATGCCAAGGATTCTTCTTAATTGTTGATCTGGATAAGACCATCCTGTTTTCAGAAATGAAAAGAAGGAATTTGATTGACCTGAGCTACACCATTTCAGTTAGCTTGGGTCTTCCGTATTTTCAAGTTTTTATCTAAAGTTCATAATCTCTTAGTGGTTCTTCAGTGAGTGTACCTTTTGAAGCACCTAGCAATTACCATGATCAATGGAAGTAGAGAATGTGGAGGTGGACTTTAGATTTCATTTGCTGTTTCAACACTTAAACATGAAAGTTCCTCCTAGCCATTTAACAAAATTGAAAAGGGGTAAGTTAGCAAATACAACCTCAACAGAAGCACATTTTATAGTTCACTATTATTGGCAGGTGAATTGGTGCTAATGCTATTCACAGTCACTTATCAAATATTTACCTAAAACAAAAAATATTTGGATTCCTCAGTGGTTTATAATTCACAAGACCAGGTGCACTGCTCAAAAGATGCTTCTAGTATGAAGAGAGGAGGAGCCTATTGACTCTTTCTACTTAAATAACATCAGATTTTTTTACAAAGTTCCATCTGAATGTGATACTATAATGCCTTAAATTCTGATAGATAAGCATGAAGTAAATGCACAAGTGGTTAACAGAGCTTAAATCTCATGAAGGATTTGTTCCCTTCTTATGTATGAAGTTGCTTGAAACTTGACACAGTTCCAGTATTTCTGTCTCACGGTACATAGTGTTATTGAGAAGGATAAAAGGAGACCAAAAGAGAACAGGAGATTCAAGGCTAATGTATGTGTGTACCCAGTGGTGTTAAAAGAAGTTGAATACTGTCAGATGATCTATGTGGAATTCAGTGCAGTTTGACATTTACTTTTCAGCTCCTTCTGGGCAGGAATGCGCTGTATCTATCACTGGAAAAATTTAAGCACATAGCCCACAAGCAATGCACATTGCCCAGAAGCATTGAACTGTTGTGATTTAACCCTGGTAAACAGCCAAGACCCACTTGAGGGAGGGGTGGGGGAAGAGAATCAAAAGGGTAAAAGTGAAAAAATCCGTGGGTTGTGATAAAGACAGTTTAACAGTAAAGCAAAAGATGCATGTGCACGCAAAGTAAAACACAGAATTCATTAACCACTTTCCATCAGCAGGCAGGTGTTCAGCCATCTCCAGGAAAGCAGGGCTCCATCATGTTACAGTGATGGGAAGATTAACGCCATCACTCCATCATCGCTCCTTCCTTCTTCTTCCCCCAGCTTTTATTGCTGAGCATGACATTATATGGTATAGGTTATCCTTTTGGACATTTGAAGTTATCTGTCCCATCTGTGCCCCATCCCACCTTCCTGTGCACTCTGAGCTTACTCACTGGCGGGGCAGCATAAGAAGCATAAAAGATCTATGATTGTGCACAAGCACCAGTATAGTAAATATCCAATTTTTCATTTCTGGTAGCTAAACTTTTCTTAAATGATAAACAATTTGCTACTAGTGGCTTTTGTATTGTCCTGGGACCTCTGTTATCATGCACACAATTTCAAAGCCTCTGTCATCCCAAGTCTGCACTTCTGTAAGTTGCTTTTTAATTTTAGGGCTATGAAGGGTGTATTTTACACAGAATAACTGCTTGTAGTACTATACTTTGGTTATAGACCTATAAAAAACAATTGCAGCAGTGGGACATGAATGCACAAAAAAAAAGCTATACTAAAACAAGTTCAGCAATAATTACCTGGTTGTTAGGCAATTGCTACTGCAAACAAACGCGCTAAAACAAGACAAGAACCAAGTAAACCAGACGCAGAAAACTTACCCAGGCTTTGTCCTGGGGCCTCACAGAGTTAACACAAAGGCTCTGGCCTCTTACTAGCACTGACAGTATCATATTTACAGGGCTACAGGGTCACAACACCCTGATTCCAAGATTGCTATTCTGACCCTTTTTCATGTATCATTTAGTAGTGACAAAAAGAAGAAGATGATTTCAGGATGTTTACTATGATTTTTTTGTTTCCAGACACCTTGTTGTTTTTGAGTATCTTTGCTACAGTTTATGAGATATCTTTATGGCTTAGTTATTAATGTGAGATTTTTCTAGTTCACGTTTCACTTAAATCCAGTGCTGAGACAAAATAAGGCATGTTGAAGATTTTTTGAAGCCCTCTGCCCATCTATTCTAACATAGTTGTAGTCCTTTTACCAACTTTCATTCTGGCTAGAATATTTTATTTTTACAGATTTCTGCAAAGATCTTCCATAACCTGGCACATAATTTTGATTTTTTTAAGTATAAAATTTACTTTTGGTTTGTTGATGAAGATTCTCCTTTAATTTTCCCTTTTTTATGACCTCTCTTATCTTTTGGTTTTCTGTTTCTCCTCCAGATTTTGTTTCCAAGTTTTACTGGACTTAGGTTTTAGGGATTCTTCTTTCAGTGTTCTTTGATTTATTTCTCTTTTTATTCCTCACTACCTCATTTTTTGGCTTCTCTAGTTCTTGATCCATGTAAGCATCCGACTGTGAAAGATACAGGTTGACTCATACTAGCAGTTAGCAATCATCATTTTCTCTTCAAGTCCACGCTATGTCTCACCTTCCAGCAGTGATTGAAATCTGTTCCTTACTTTAAACTGTTATTTTTCACCATACTGTTTTTTTATTTAATGTTCATGGCTTTGTTTTTGGGGGGTTGTTTTTTTTGTTGTTGTTGGTTTTTTTTGTTTGTTTGGGTTTTTTTCCCTGTTTCTGTGTAAAGTTCTGTCTTTTTCAGCTACAGTTTCAGTATAGCAGTGCCAAGGCTTTTTAGCTGCTGATACAAGCTGCTGAGCATGCCTTTGCAATTTGGACAGATGATCTGATTTTAGAGTTGATACAGATATAATTAGTGTGTGCTGGATTTACTCTCCATCTGTCAGGCTCTGCTTTTCTTTGTATAAGGAATAAGATGCTAAACAACTAGGTCAAAACCATCAAAAACTATTCTGTGAATCATTGCTCATGGTTTTAGATACTGATTCCTCTCAGATGTTACATATTTTTGGTAAGAATGTGAAAGAAAGAGTGATGGAACTGATGCTTGTCCTTTTCTTATGCCCCTTATGGAGCATCCTACTGTAAGACTGACTTCTTCAGGAGTCTGGTCCATACCAATTATAAGTAAGACCAGAGAAAATTCCACCAAGTTCTACCTCTGGCAGCATTCAACAGCAAATGGCCAGAAAGAGTAGAAAAATTGAGTGAACCCAGAGTATCACCATTGAAGAACATTTTTCTAAGTCCCAGGAGTCTGACAAATTAAAACCTTTTAAATCAGAAACCAGCTTTGTGTCTATCCTACCAAGGAAATCCTAAAAGAATTAAGAAATACTATCTTGATAATATTAATCTAATTTTTATTATCATAGTCTGTTGGAGTATTCTGCAGAGTTTGCAGATATGACTGTTCTCTCAGTCTTTCTCTGTGCTCCTCAAATGATTTTTCATTCCTACCCCTATATCCACTTAGGGTTTTTCTCCCTATAACATGTATCTTGAAATTTTATTTACAGTTTTCAGTCATGAGTAAATGACTTAGGTATGCATTAGAATAAACATGCTAATAGTGCTTTTATGTATTTATAAGGGACTATAGAAGTACAGGATAAAAAGAGGTACTTTAATTAGTAATCATGCTTCAGGAAATAGACTATGTTTGGGGTGATACAAAATGACAGGTGATTTTATAATCGATAATAGACGTATATAAAGCCCTCTGTAAAATATAATACATAATGATAAATACAGTATTAGCAGTACTGTTACAGAAAAGAATGAAAAAAATGTTATTGCTGCACAAATACAGCATTACACATAAAATCAGTTTTTGCCATTATCCTGAATATTGATGTCCACAGTATTCTACAAACTAAGGTGTCTGTTGACATTACCTCTTATTTATAATCAAGTCCTTAGAGTATACATTGTCCTTTTAGTCACAACTGTCACGAGAACTTGATACAATTGCTTGCAGAAGACAATGTGATTTTTTTTGCTTTGGAGCTGTTGCTTTTGGCATGAAACTTCTCACATAGCCTAAACCAGCAACTGACTGAAGTGTCACATTAGTATACTCAAATAAATGAAAGTATGAAAAACCTCAGTAGCTGTTAGCTGGTGTTTGGAGAAACTGAAGAATACTATAAAGGCTTATTTACATTCACTCATAATTATATCAAAGGTATTTTTTTTTAATCACAGCAAGGAAAGCGTTATGAATACAAATAAATGGTAATTTGCTAATCATCATCTGCAATGTATTTATATGCCTCTGAACATAAAAGATTTTAAATTAAAAATGAAAATGAGGAGACAGATATACAATGGCATCTGTGACCAATGGATGAGATCTTTGCATTCAAGTCTTGGTCCTCCTAGGTCACAATAGTAGGTATCAGTCAAACGATTTTGCTGTTTCTAAAGTTAAATTTACTCTCCCATCAGTTGCCTGCTCAAGGTCTCTAATATCCAAGCCTCTGGGACCAAAAAATATCAGATCTAGTTAGTGTCCTGGTCAAATACGGCCTATTTTTATCTTTTCCCTATAAACTGTGTAATATGTTAAGAATAATTGCAGGTAGTAAAAGCCCCAGGTAGCAGCAAACTTTACAATCACAATAACAGCTGTAAGGATGCCTGGCTGTCGAACTTGCCTGCAATTTAGGCAAACAATTCTAGTGGTGAAGACATATTTTAAAGCAAGAAATTTAACCTACCACAAAAAGTCTAGTATTAACTATTATTTGTTTCCGTCATCACCAATGCTGTCATAGACACCAGCCAGACACCCATCAATTCAAATTAGCAGTAGAAAGAGTGAGACCAGACTGTGCCAGGACTGCTGGCCATGCATCTGAATCCCATGTGAGGTTGTCACAAAAAAATGCAGAAGTCTGATCCATATCTCAGTTGGCCTGTCATAAATTGTGATGAGTTAACCCCACTGAGCTTGTGACGCACAGAAAAAGGGTAAGTACATAGGAGAATTCACAACACAATTTAACAAAGATGGAATATATGTAGATATGCATATCTGAATGATTCACCACATCTTAAAAGATATCTGTAAAGTTATTTGTTTTAATAAAGTTCAAGAAGTCTCTTATTTTTATTATCTATTTATTATAAAAGCAATCAGGCCAACCAGATCTTGTGCAGATGTCTATGCAATAGTTAACATTAGATGAGATGAATGCCAAGCCAAGTGTCTGAAATTATGAAACTGGTCCAAAACATGCAGCTTTAGAATCATAGGAAAGCAGAAAATAAAATTGCATTTTGGCAAGCTTTTCACTCTGTTGTCCTTCTATTTCTCACTAAGGAAGCCAGGTTATTAATGCCATCATCCCAGAATTAATGGCACTGCTCACACACGCAGGTATACAACACAGATTTGCAAGAATTGCTTTCAAGAAACCATCTAATTACAAAATCTATGAACATGTAATGCATGTAATAGTGATGTTGCCAGTGTCATTTACATAAAACTCCTAAAAAACCTGTGTAGATGATTAGATGTAAATTTCTTCCTAGCTTGACAGGACTCAAACACAAATGTAGTTGCAGTATTTCTGAGGAAAGCATTTTGGAAGAAAGTGTGGAATAAGGCGCTAGGTAGAAGTTGACTTCCTTGAACTTTGGCCCTCTTAGTAGAAATAATTCAGAATACAGAGAGCCAGAGAAAAAGTCTGCACAGCAATTGTTACCAGACTGATCTGAAGGGAGTATCCTGGCTTCTGATCCCTCTTTTCAGGGCTGCATTTCAGATTAAGGTGTAACTGTTTATCAATAGCCAAATAGTCTCCCTCACAAAAAAGAAAAAAAAAAAAACCAACAAAAAACCCCCAACAAAAACCAAAACCCCAAATCAACAAAACTCAGTGTCACGGATTCAGCAGTAGCAGTCATTTTTCCCCTTCTTGGTAGCTGGTGCAGCACTGTGTTTTTGACTTTCGGCCTGGGAACGGTGCTGATAACGTCAATGTTTTTGGTTATGGCGTAGTGATGTTTGGTCTGGCCAAGGACTTTCTGAGCTCCACCAGGGAGGAGGGGAAGCTGGGAGGAAGCAGAGAGAGGACACCTGATTCGAACTGACCAAAGAGGCATTCCATACCACAGCACGTCATGCCTGGGATGAAGAAACGGAGAGCAGAGACCCGGAAGGTGGTTCTGCCCTCCTCCCTGGCAGAACATGACACTCAGAAAGTCGTTGGTCTGACTAAACATTACTGCAACATCTAAAAACATCGGCGTTATCAGTGCTGTTCCCAGGCTGAAAGTCAAAAACACAGCACTTCACCAGCTACTAAGAAGGAGAAAAAATGACTGCTACTGCTGAACCAAATACACTAATTAGACAGATGCATGTTAAGATTAAGGTGCATGCATTCTTAACTAAGACATGCTTAAGAGATTCTGCAGAACTATTCTCAAGCTTTCAGTCAATGTTTTTAATTTCTGAGTTGTACAGGAAAAAGAGTAACATCTTGTAATCAGATTTTTTCAAAGAAAATGTGTGAAAGTGCAAAAATGCTTTAAGATGAAGTGGTCTTCATCTTAAAGAGGTGAAGATACAAACTTGCAAATATGATTCAGGTGTAGATCTGTGGAAAGAGATGGGGATTCAGACATTCTCTGGAATACATGTCTTCTAATAACTAACTTTAGACAACTTTTTGACCATACCAAGAGTAAAACCTCTTCCAGCTCTAAAAGTAGCAAACATTAGGTTAGTATTCTACTTTGAGGAATAGATATTAAGACATCAAGACATCAGCAACATCCTTGTAGGGTCCCATCTGCTGTTGGTATCATGTAAAGAAAAAAATGAACCTGAGTAACCCAGTTTGAAAGATTACAAGACTACAGCTTGTAACATAGATCACAAGGAGCACATTTGGAATACATCCGGAAGAATTCTGGGCCCATCTGCAAAAACATATGCGGGAATGTCCTGAGTGTTTTTAGGATCTAGCAGTAAATTGCACTTTACATAGGGGCATATATATGTGTCCTACATAGGCAACTATATGTGCATGCAATTTTATGTGTGCTAAAGGAGGGAACTTCTGGGCTCAGACATAGCTAGATTGGGTCTTTGAGCTTGAAAAAAAAAGCGCGATTTTCTTGATATTTATTGGGATTTTTTTAGGGGGCTGGGGGAAGTGGAGAGGTTTTTTGGTCCTTATCTTTTCACAATGGTTTTAATGGTTATATTCAGATGATAGTTATTACATTATTCCAGCCTTTTGAGTTAGAAAATCAGGCATAACTATGCCCTGACATTCAGGATACATTCACTCAGCCTTAAGTGCAAGCAAAATGTGTTTATAAAGGTATGATAATTGTTACCTAGAAATACCTAAGTATCGGAGAAAAAAGTTTTCAAACTATTTTAAATATTATTGATTAATAAAAATATTAACATTTGATAACTAAAACATTATTAAATCATAATTCAAACTATTGACTATTGAGCAAAATGTGATGATATAATTTTGTGCTTTTCCACTTACTATCAATGATAAAAATGTATGATGTGTTTCAGTAACAGACACCTTCATCTCGAAAATAATAATAATAAAATAATAAGAATAAAACTTCCTGAAGTGGGTAGAGAACAATCAAACTCTTAAAATTGTCATAGAGAATAATAAGTAATGATCAACTAAAATTTGATTACTTTATATTTAGATTGCATTAGCTATAATTGTTGTCCTGGGTTTGGTAGTAGCAGTCAATTTCCTCCTTCTTAGTAGCTGGTGCAATACTGTGTTTTTGACTTTCAGCCTGGGAATAACTCTGATTACACTGATGTTTTCAGTTGCTGCTTAGAATGGGTTGGTTTGACCAAGGACTTTCTGAGTGTCGTGCTCTGCCAGGGAGGAGGGGAAGCCAGGAGGAAGAAGAAACAGGATACCTGACCCAAACTATCCGAAGAAGTATTCCATACCACAGAATGTCATGCCCAGGATGCAAAAACGGAGGGTAGAGACACAGAAGAGTGAGGGTTTGCTGCTGGGTCGGGCTTGGTATTGGGGGGTGAGCAGTTGTATTCTCTTTCCTTGTTGTTTCACTTGTCATTATTATTATTGGTGGTAGCAGTAGTGGTTTGTGTTATACCTTAGTTACTGAACTGTTCTTATTTCAGCCTGTGGGAGCTACATTCTTTTGATTCTCCTCCCTATCCCTCCGGGAGCTGGGGGGAAGAAAGAGGGAGGAGTAAGTGAGCAAACTACATGGCTGACTGGGCTTAACCACAACAATTATAAACTAAACAATACTGAGGTAGGTTTCTGATCCTTTCTTTTACTGTTTATCTTGGTTTTGGTTTTGTTTTGTTTTTTTTTTTGCTTTTGGTTTTATATATCTCTCCTCGTTATTTCCCTTTTCATTATTAGTATTAGTATTATACTGCAGTTTAATTATTAAACTGTTCTTATGCCATGAGTTTTACCTCTTTTTTTTTTTTTTTTTTTTTTTTAAATTTTTGTCCCCATCTCACTTTGGGGTTAGGAAGTGAGCAAGAGGACGTGAGATAGCTAGCTGCCAGTTGGAGTTAAATCACATCGCTCTTTCATATGTAACTAGAAATTGACGAACAAATGACACCTTTGCAAAGTCTAGATGAAAGCCCAAAGAGAGACCCTGAAGGTTCCTATGAGCCTAATGCATTTTTTCTCAGATAGCCAGTGAGTACAATAGATGATCATGTCGATTTATTTTGCTTCTTTTTAACCGGTCGTGATACCCTTTAATGAAGCTCCTAAGGAAGGAATCATGCATGAAGTTCAATAAATATTTAGTCATGTAGAGATCAATGATATTTTGCAAATCTTGTAGGAAGAGATAGATACAGTAATATGAGAATCTGAGGAAAAAACGGGGAATCTTGAAATAAAGTTGACAGTCACAAATAGCAGGGATGTTTAAATTCAGAAATCATATGCAAGCCATTTCTGGACTGTATTTCCCCTTCCCCGAATACTGCCCAGCCATAGCAAACCAAGGACAAAGTTAAGTACCTAGAATATATACGACTCTGTGGTTAGTTTGCTTCAAGGAATCTGGCTGAATCTAAGCAAAAAGCCCCAGGCAGCTTCAGTCTTAGCTTCTGTCAAAAACAGTGCTGCTCCCTCAAGCCCCCTTTAAATGGATGTTTATTATTTAGTCATATATTTTTCTCCCTTTTTTTTTTTTTCTAGTTTCCACATCCTTCTCAATCACTGAAAGAACAGCAACTTTCACTGTTTCAGAACAAATTATCCAAGACTGCTGGACATAATGATTTATTGCCCACAATGCTAAAAATACCTTGTAATAAACAGGCAAAGTAGGAAATATCAGCTTTGCATTCCTCAAAGTATTTGCTAGGCATCAATTCTGTCACTCATAAAGATTTCTCCCCAGCATAAATGAATTTATACTTATCTTTTTTTTTCCCCCGTCTCTGCGAATGTATAGCCCCATATGAAGCCCAAATAGTATAAAATATTTCCAAAAGTAAGTGTAAGAACTAACCAAATGTTATGGGAACTTCTGACTTCACTTAGTTCATGTCTACTTCCCTCTAAGGAAGATTTTTCTAGCACAAAGATAAATCAAGAGAGAACTACCATTAAGAAATATGAGTGATCAAGCATCTATTGATGACTCTGATCCTTTTTTATTCACCAATAAAATATTGCCTATCTATTTATCCCCTTAGTTCTGTATTTAAATTTCATTGTTTCTTCTCTTTATTTAAGACCAGCTTACATATCCTTTCAGATTTACTGCTCATTTTTGGGCTGAGAAATTTCTCTTCTTTCATGGTCTTTGAAAATAACTCCACAAACCTTATGATGATGCTTTTAAAATCTCATGAATAATTTATTATTTTTAATTCTCAGATTTTCTTTTTCCTTTCTTTCTCTTTGTTCTGCTATGGAGAAAGAGGTAAAAAGTGTTAAGATGTCCAACATACAATTTCTATGGAGGAAGTTATATTCAATGGTCTTGTATATACAGTTGTTTCCAAGGGAAATCAATGACAAATTCTTTTTCATAGTAATGGAGCTAGGACTTTCACCTGCGGTATGGAGTACTTTTCAGTCACTCAAACTGGCCAAGGTTTCCATGGATATATGAAGAAATACAGTTGCTGGGTTATTCGCTAACAGAATGACTCACATTACTGTCTGTTTTCCAGGTACAGGTATATAAAGTCTGCCTTGCTCCAACTGTTACATTGCAAGCAACAGCTTGGAGGTTTTTATTGTGCTCAATTTCACAAACAGTAAATCCTATATAGAAATAAACCCATTTCATGTCACCTAAGCTTATCTAAGAGCTTACGGCTTAACAAACTTCTGATAGCATTTTGCTGCATTTCATCATGATATTCCCTGGTTATATACAATATTAAAATTGTATCTAGTTTCTCACTTGTTGGCCATTTAAGTTGAAATCAATAAAGTAGATGTGATTAGTTTAGTTCTTTTTTTCTGTCTCTGTATTCTATAGAGTGTGACAAAAATTCAAACATTAGTTACTTTCAAATTAATTTGAACTTGAACTGTCACCTTGGTCTTCAGCTCCTAATCTAAAAGAGAGCTAGTCTCTAAAAGAGAGCTAGTTCAATATGTACTACAAAATACCTTATCAGCCTATCAGGTGGATATTTTATCAGCCCTATACAGAGAGCCTAGTTAGCACAGAATATTTCCAAAGGCACTGGGCATGCAAATTATGATAGGTTTCTTTCCTGCTGAACTCAAACCCCATCTAACTCTGCATCAACCTGCACATATAAATGAAGGTCTTCAGATCACCTAGCATTTTTGTTCAATTTTTTGTGTTCCTTCTCCCACACCATGAGTAATGGTGTTCCAAATCAGATTTAGGAGTCCCCATTATGCTTTGTAGAGGTAAAAAACAACCAGAGGTGAGTCTTATACAAGAACGTCTGCTGTTATACTTTGATTCAGTTACAGATGCCAAACTTAATTATATAAGTAAGTTTTTGCCTAGTGGCTGCTGCCAGTGACTTAGAAGGAACACCCTGCTTCTGTAAGTTTCTGAAACACAATCCAGATACCTGAAAAGGACTTCAATTGAAGAACTCACAAAGAATAACATTTTGATGTAGAGGATCTTGCAAAGCTTTATGAAATCAAGAAATCAAGATAGTTGGAGTTGCGTGTGAAAATTAATAAGAAAAAAGTGAGAAAAAAAAGCATAGATTTTTTTTTTTTTAAGAATATATTTTATGCATGCTCTGATACTTCTATCTGGGTCTACTTTGCATTATAAATATTAACTATAAAATTTCTGTCTTTTTTATGTAAAGCTCTATGAATCTTAATAACAACATAACTGTGTGTGAATTATGGGACATTTCATGTGGATTTGTTCCATATATTCAAAAGGCAAAGCCTTTTCTCCTTATTTGATACAGTCTTTAGATTAACAGGTAGTTGTGCTCATAACACAGGATGTTGCAGGTCAGATAAATATCTAGCCAATTTTTGTTCATAGTTCTGTAAACTCAAGTCAGTTGCCCACACTGAAGTGTGTAAAACCAATTGAAACACATTACAGACATGACACAGGATCTCTAGTCCATTCAAGTTTAAATGGAGGCCATATGAAATGTCTTAAGCCATCTTTTATGTCAATAGATGTTGTCTCGTGAGCATCTGCATCACTGAGTATTTAGTTCAGTACAAAGATAGCATAGCAGGAAATTACAAATAGAAATCCTGTATCACTAGATAGAATTGAAATAATTCATTCAGGCACTTGAATTTAAGGAAGGCATTTCATCCTTCCCCAAAATATAGATGATGATAAATAGATAGATAGATAGATAGATAGATAGATAGATAGATAGATAGATAGATAGATAGATAGATAGATGATCTTCATGTCAATGAGATGTCTAAGTAAGTTACTTGCATACCCAGTGACAAGCTGTTCAGTAGAGTTCAGGGAACCTAGAAAGCCCTTCATGGCACTCCTAAGACACTAAAGGCTAAATTCAGTAGCCTGAATATAGGTCTTATTATGACTATTATGACACACCCATATGAAATGCAGTATGGAGAAGCAACTGCAAGACACATAGGATTCCCCAAGGCATCTTAAATGTTCCATATATATGGAACTGAATTCAGCCTTGAACACCTATACATCTTCTTATTATACTGTACACCCTACTTCTGAATGCAAATAGACATATGAAGAAAGAAAAAGACAACTCTGATCCTGATCAATCTGTTAACCAACCAACTGTACACTTTGGGACTCTGGAAAATAATTCTTCCCTCCAGACAGAAACCTGCAGTATACTGACTCAGGCCAGGGAAAGTTCTGCAACACTTCTTACTTCAAGCGTTGTCTAAACTACATGCTAAATCTTCACTAAGCTTCAAAATTCTGTTTGTAAAGAGAATTATGTTTGTCAGCTATATTGCCACAAATTTCTTGTGTATTACAAGCCAGATTGATAAAGTAGCATGGTATTACACTTCCATCTGGTCTCAGCTTTCTTCCATGTTGCAATACATGCTACAAAAGAAATAAATTTAATGTTCTGTTAAATGGAAAATCTATTTAAAACATAACATATTTGTGTAGCATGACACTGAAAATACATTTTCATATGTTTTGAGCAAAGAAATATGTCTAGTTTCAAAAAGATAGTCATATTTATTTTACAAAATATGGCACTGAAATATGCCAAATTTCAGAAGCTTTAGAGGCATCTTCTTCCTCTGAAATACAGCAGAAATGTACTTGTCATTTGGAAGATCATGCTTTTCCCTCCTGGGCTTTGGTTTGGCTTTTTTCTCCCCATCTTGCTCTCCTTTAAAGTGAGTGGAACTGTTGACAGCTGAGATTGATGATAAGGTAGTTCTGTTTGTTAGCCAATAGAGGGAACACTCAAACCTGGCCCTTCTGCAAGATAACGGAATGAAATGTTCCTGCTGAGACACCTGGACAATCAATGCTTTCTTTCCTGTGCTTTATTACGGTAAAGTATTATGGATGACCTATTTTCTTTATCCTCTCCAGCAATGTAGAAGAGTATCAGATCCAGCTAAGCTGCCAACGTGGTCTGTAATTTCCAGTTTAGAAAGTAGCTGTATCCCAAAGGAAAGATAGTGGATCAGATTACCATCTCAAGCTTCATTAAGCTAGATAAGCAAGGCTTTATAAAAGACTTGAAACCTGACAGTGGATTTCCAGTATGAGGTGTTGGGGTTTTTTTGTTGTTTTTTTTTTTTTTTTTGTTTGGTTGTTTTTTTATTATTTTATATTAATTTTTGTCTTAAAATTGAAGTTCAAGTGCCAAACCCTAAACTTTCTTAATGAACCTTTACAAGCTCAAGCTAACAGTATGTGCTATGGG
>JAOEHY010032392.1:0-42445 GCA_025447955.1 Psilopsiagon aurifrons | reverse complement strand
TCCCACCCCCACCCTTCCCCCCAAAAGATGGTGTTTTCTTCCAGGGATGTTTCTTTGAAATGCAGTTCGTGACGATTATTAGCGAGTGTGCTTGCGCTGCTCCTGGCGTCATTAAGACTGGGAATCTAAATAATAAAAGACAGGGGGAGCTTAAAGTTCATTTGTATTAAAGGGACAAGATGGATTTAGAAAGAAACGAGGAAGGGAACCGTCAAGTTTCACTGGTTTGAGATCAGCTCCTCTTCCCCTCGAAGATTCCCTGCATTGTAGCAACGTTGGTCATTTTTATCGTAACCTCAGAAATCAAGTTTTCTTTCTGCTCAGAAATGTCACTCAAAGAGGTGACTGTGATTTTCTCACTCCTTAGAATTGTCAAGGTCTAAACACCTTCTGTTGGCTCCCTTTGGCTGCTAGAGTCACGGAGATGAATCCAATTTCTTATTATTTGCTGTGTATATGTAAGTAACAATTAAAAAAAAAAAAAACGTGAAAGAAGACGAGGAATTTATAAGAAATTATCTAAACAAGGCGACCAAAATAAGCACCTGGCTTCCTCGAAAACAGTCCGAGAAAGCAGAGGAGACGCCAAACACGGCAAGTTAGAGACAAACTTTGCTTTGCATCCACTTGCTCCTCGGTCTCCGCCCGCAGCAGCGGCAGCTGCCGGGGACCGGCACACAGCTCGGCGGCGAGCAGGCAGCAAGGCAGGGGCAGGCCGTGGCTCTGCCCGCCGCCTCCCTCCGGGTGCCCGGCCGGGAGCAGCGTGCTCCGCGCCCTGCCCCGCCGCGCAGGTGATGCCGCCCCAGGGCCGAGTGAGGCTCCTGCCCTCGGTGCTCCCGAGGGATGCGCTGATGAGGTAAACGGCGGGCACCGGGGCAGCTCAGCGGCGTGTCCTGCAGGGGGAACGGGGGGTTGGCATTAGCGCCTTTGGAGTCGCTCTCTCGCAGAAGAACGGCTTCCGGCCCCTCTCTCCCCGTTTGCGAGCAAACCGGCGGAGCAATGGGGTGACCGAGGCCACCGACAAAGCTCAGGGGTGGCCGTGCCCCCCCCTCCCCCCCCCTCCCGGGGTGGAACACTCCTATTCCAGGGACCTGAAAGGCAGTGGCAGCCAGAGCTGCTGCAGGGACTGGGCACTTCCCTGGGTGCTCCCTTAGGGACACGGGTCAGAGCTCTTCAGGAACCGAGCAGTTGGGGAGGCGGCTCCTGGCAGGTGGCAGCTTTATTTACTCATTAAATATATAAGTACATAAAAATGGTGCCCTTACTTTGGGGACAACTTCTGTTTCCCATAAAAGGGGGTTTCTTGCTTCCTGAGGACTCAGTTCCCCGCACACTCCTCTTTGTACGAGGACGCAGGTACCCATGGGGGCCCAGAAAGCCCCCCGAGGTGTGAGCACGCTCTTGGGAGGAAGCCAGCGCCGCTGCCGAGCCTCTGTCCCATCCAGTATTTTTCCTATTTGGCAGCAATTAAAAGAGAGCGTGGGGATGCTAATTAGTTACATCCCTCTTCCTCTAAAAATTATTTAAATATACACATATCTCGCATCGTTAATGAGACTCCAGCAACCTGTCCGGGTTGTCGCCTCGGCTCCTGCAGCGCTGTACAAAGGCAGCTGCTGCCCCGGGGCCCCGGCAGAGTTTCCGTGTAACTTCCACGCCGAGCCCGCGGGGCGGAAAGCGGGGTGTCGTGTGTGCGTGTCCCCACACGGAGCCCGCAGCGCAGAGGGACAGAACACAACCCCCGCTTTACCCCCACACCCGATGTCCTCCAAGGGGCAGCGGATACCTGAGCGCGGAGCTGCGCAGTGCATGCGCATCCTCTTCCCCCCTTCCCCGGCTTATGCGCCCCAACCTCCGCCACCTCCGGCGCTCCCCAGCCCCGGAGCTCCCCCCGCATGGGCTCCTTTCTCGGCAGCTGCCTCGCACGGTCCTTCCCCGCAGCTGGACGGGTCCGATCTGCCCGCGGCGAAGCTGGGACACTTTAAGGAGGTTTTTGCCACAGATCCGCCGTTTCCTCTCCCTTTACGGCTCCCCGGGGGATGCATGCGCGTGTTCGTGCTTCCCCGTGGCTGCTCGCACCGGGAGCATCCCTGACCTGCGGAACCTTTTCTCCGCCCTCCCCAGCCCCGGGAGGGTAGCGGCAGCTCTGGCGACGCTGTATCAACTGCTTCGGCAGCTGCCCCATCCGCCTCCACCTTCCTGAAGCTCCCGCAGCACCGCCGGGCCCCATGGGCACCCACACCGGCGTCACACCGGTACTTGGGGTGCAGTGGGGGAGCCAGAGGCTGAAGGTGCCGGCCCCAGCCGTCGCAGTTTGCTCCCCAGCAGAGAAAGCGAAGAGCTTTGGGAGAGCAGATGGGGGTGCACCGTTGAGCACCCATCACTTGCCCAGCTCTTGCTTCAGGTTCCAGCCACTGCTTCTGCAGGAGCTGAGAAGGAAGCATGCCCACAACGCGGCTAGCTTTTTCCCAGCCTGTTAATTTGCTTAATAAACACGATTCCAGCTATGTGTTATTCCTGCGCCTTCCCAGTGGAGCTGGAGGAGTAGAGTCCCCTGGCTAGGGCACACCGTGAGCCCGCAGCAGGAGAATGTGTTTAGCAATTCACGACTGAAGTGACAGACTGACGCTCTCGGGCCCTGGGTCAGGTGCTGGATGTGGCAGAGGTTCAGCAACGATGTGCAGCTGCCTCGGGCTCCTGCAAAGGAGTTCCTCTGGCTTTTGTACCCAGTGCTGTCAGTCTGGATGGTTTGCTGCAGGAGATGGATGCCTGGGAAGGGGGAAGCTCACAGGCTCCCTGCAGCCCTGGCATGGGCCAGGAGAGAGGAAGACACAAATTCCCAGCCTGTCCTTGTGCTTAGGGCAGGGGATGACCACCACTGTGACTGCATGTGTTTGCTTCTGTCTTCTTATTCATAAACCAAGGTTAATGATCCCAGTGCTGGCCAGAGCTGGATTCCTATGAGCTGGGACCAAGGGAGAAGTGGGAGCTGTGGTCCCCAAGGCCCTTGACCTCTGTCCGGTGAGCTTGAGGTACTTCTTCAGGGCTCTGACATTTGCCAGCAGAGGTGTGATCACTCACTTCAGGAGACATGCTCTGATTATTCTTTATTCCCTACATTTTATATCCATTAGGAGTAGCAGTGCCAAGATCTTCATTGCTGTTTGCCATTGTGTTGCTCCAAAGGATGTCCTTGCTGGACTGTGTGTGACTGAGCTCAGCTTGCTGGTGCAGGGAGCAGACTACACATCAGAAAAAATCCCCAAGATCGAAACCCCAAAACAGTCAAAACACCACAATGTTAAATGTGAAATCAGGATTCATAAATTTAGTTAGGCTTTTTTCTGGAAGCAAAAAGATAAACAGACTCTTGGCACAGTATGCATAATTCATACTTTATAAAATAAAGCCTTGGTGGATCATACATTCCTACAGCTAATTGCTTACACTACAATGAGAAAAAAAAGCCCTAGTACCACAAAAAAAAAAAAAAAAAGAATCCCATAGCCTAAACCAGCAGAAAAGTGAGTATTTCAAAATCAGACACAGAAATGAGCTGGAAAAACATTGCTCAGCCCCATTCAAGCTGTAGCTAAAATAAATCCTTCAATACGAGGCTACCATTCCTTCTGCCCTTTTAGAAGCAGGAGCAGGCACTGTCACTGAGCTGTACTTCCACTGTGAATACATGTGCCATGAGATGCTGTCTTTATTTCCTTTTCTGCTCTCAGAGTACACTGCCCACATGATATCTTAAATGACGCACCATGTTTTAAGAAAACAAGTGCTGGGGCACAGCAGTGGTGTTTTGGGGGAGGTTTCATCACTGGCAGAGGTGGGTACCAGGTACAAAAGGTCTTTTCCATCCAGCAGCTTGTGCACCTTTAGGCAATCAATCAAGCGTGTTTTTAAAATAGCCCCTTCTCCATGTAGACACACACATGAAGTCAGACATGCACGAGTTGAAAATGCTAATAGGTAAATAATCTAAGCACTTTCAAAGATGATTTTGAGTACAACATAAAGGAGCTCAGCAGAGATGCAGACAGTACCTGTACAGTAGGATAGGGATTTACAGAGCAGGCAGATGCCTTCTTTCTAGTTACCTTTCACTCTTCATTCATCTTAAAGGGGTGATGAAATCAGTAAACTGACCTCAGTGTCAGGGAAATGGGTCATGTGAGTTGAAGCTGAGGATTTTCCCTGTAGGCAATGTAAAGAAGTAAAGAAAACAAATTCAGTTACTCTTACTTCCACAGTCTAGGTTCTTTAAGATTCCTAATCCCTCTAAACAGCCAGTCTTCCCTGGAGCCCTCCATCAGAGCTGGGCTGGAGAAAACCTGAACTGTGTCATGTACGGGGGAAAACATTGGAAGGACAAAGAGACAACCACAGAACTCTCAAGCTCTTTGGCCTTTTTACCACTTAGCAGCAAAGCAGAGCATGAGGACACTCTCCCCTTCCATGTCCCCTTTAACAGATCACCACAGGTGTTTGCATACTTGCAATGCATTGGAAAATACAGAGGGTTTTGTGGCACCCTGTTTCCTCCTTTTGCAGTGTTTCTCCATTGCTGATACCCCGGTGAGCTGCAGCTCTATTAGATGGCAAGATGAAGCAGAGCAGTACAGGGAGAAAGAATGAACTGCTGGCAAACCTGCACCAGTCAAAACTCTACCCTAATGCACCCTGTCATTTCTAATCACACTAATAAGGCACCAGTGAAGGGCTGTCAGCATTATGAAATATCAGGTGCTAGAAAATAACTCCAAATTCTTTGAAACCTGCTCCAAGCTGCATTCTCAAGGACTTGATGTTGCAGGTGTATGTGCAGAGACAGGAGTCCAGGGTGATGCTGCACGGCTCCTGTAGCAAATATATGCCAGCTCTGGATATTTTTTAAATAGATCTGTTTCTTTTTTCCATGCAAAATTATTTGCAAAGCTTCATGCAGCACTGCTGCTGCAAAGGCACAAAAGAGATACTCTGAGGTGAAAGAATGCAAGCTACTTAGAAAGCTCTTATCTGTGTCCAGCTGACTGCATGCAGGTAAGCTTGCAGAAGGGCACAGACTTGGGATGGCCAGATGATTCTTCTTGTATTAAAAACCTGCACTCTCTGCTATTTAGTGATAAAATGGAGGCAATAAGATTCAGAGTGCTTCAGTTCAAATCTAACTTGAGGCAGCATTTCAGGCATCTTCATTCAGGGGCTTCCAACCCTTTCTCTGTCATCCATTTTCCCCTCTGCCTGCAGACATGCACCCATGCTCCCAGATTTTCCATCACTGCTGTTGTTAATAGAGCTTTGCTCAGGAATATCACTGTGAACAGGCAGCTATGGCTTTCTGTATCTGTGCTACATTTCTACCCACTGGAGAAGGGAAAAATGCGAGCACATATTGGTCCAGAAAAGTTTAAATGCCATAACAAAGGTTTTTGCTAGATTTTTAACATTTAAAGTTTTCTTTAGGGAAAGACCCAAGTGCTCCCATCCCATGCAATTTAGGAGCCACAGTCCAAACACCACCAGGCAACACAGGCCAAGCTCCTACTACTAGTACAAAAATCCACCACTGGAAAGCACTAAGTCAGTACAAATTCATACTACCAACAAAAATGTATTAAGAAACAGGCTGACATTCCTTTGGCAGCAGCAGTTTCTTGCTGCATAAGATGTCTTTTCCCACACCATTGCAGCCAATCTGGTCCATCACCCTGTCACCAAAAAAAATTCACAAGAACTCCAAACCTGACCCTATCCATGGGCTTTGACTCACTCAGCAGACAGGCAGCTCTGGGTCCACACCTGGCACAGTTAAGAGGAGCTGGTGGTCCAGAGAGCTGAGACGAGTGACTCTGGGAGCATGGCCTTGGGCAGCAGCCAGGAGAAGCCTACGAGAAGATGTGAGAAGAGCTGCTCCATCCCGTGGAGAAACTGGAAGTTTTGCCTCGGGGAAGATGTTGGGCAAGGGTCTGTCAAGGAATGAGAGGGAAATTGGAGGGCAGGGAAAGCAGTTTTTAGAGCTGAGAGCTGTATCGGTGCAAGATAGATGGTTGCCTTTGCCAACAAGCCCTGATGCTGAGAGAAGAGGAACAAAGCTAAAACTTCCTTGTGCTATGCTGCATTAGAATTGAAAACAATCACAGCAGCGAAACAAAACCAGCTCAGCTGAACAGATGCAAATCCAGTGGCAGACACAGGCACAAACCAGGTCAAGCTGCACCCATGCAAATTATGGGTTACCCCAGATCATACCATGTCCACACCAGAGGGTGTGTGCTGGTGTGCTGCCAGAATGACCTGATCTCCAGTCTGGGTCCGGGCTGTCAGGCAATGCTTGCCCTGGGGGGAGCCTGGCACACAGCTCCATTCAAGCATGGCCAGGTGCTTGACAAGTCCCCTCACCTAGTGCCAGATGCACCCCTCCTTGTAGCCTCTGCCCATAGAGGTACATAGCAAAGGTGCAGAGGGAAGATGAACTAGCCCGAGGGGAATTTTGCCAGTATAGCTAGACTGATAAAGCACTCCTCTTGTGTAAACACAGAATACACCAGCTAAAGTGCTCTTCTGTCAGCATAGCTTATCCCAGCATAGTTTTGCCAAAGGAATCCTTGCTTGTATTTCTGTGAGACTGTAAATCTGTTGTAGCGTGGTTTAGGAGCAGCTCAAACCAAAATCACTGCAAACAGCACAAATCTCTTCATCCTTACCAGCTCAAGTTTGGTCCCAGGTTTCCAAGTAACAGTGGCATTTTCCACTACAGTGGCCAACAAAACATGGCCGTGAGGCCAGGGTCCTCCAGAACCCCCAGTGCCCTGGGAGCACCCAGGCTCCTTGTCCATGCACAGGGTACCAGTTGCCACTTGCACTTGTGGCCTCTTCCAGCAAAGAAAGCCAAACCTCACCAAGCCTGCAGTGCCTTCTAGAGCCCAGACCTGGCCCTGCTTAATAACCGCGGTGTGTAAATAATGACAGGGAGGCTTTGCAATGAATGGGAGGGAGGGCTGAATTCACACTTCTGCTGCCACAGCTGTTGGCCAGTGGTGAGACTGGGTGAAAGAGCCCCAGTTATTGACTTGTCTAGTCATATATATACATATAAAACTGCAATAACTGGGGAGGGGAAGGGTTTGAGTACTTGCTGTCTCAGCTTCTCTGGAGACCATGTTGTGCCCACAAGCTTGGTCAGTAGGAGGAACCATGTCTGCACACAAGCAGAGGAGAATTTACCTCTTCAGCGGTCTCAGACCAGCCAAACACCTACTGTGCTCTGCTGGTCTTCTCCAGCTCTCTATTACCTATGCTGGTCGGCAGCATGCCATCTTCCTCTTCCAAACATTGGAGATGTGGTGTGTCTTTGTTTACTGCACGGAAGCAGGAAACACGGAAATGTAAAGCATATCTACAAGCTATAAACACCTCCAGCTCGCCCTGCCCCTGCCCCAAGCTGGCCAGATGTGATCTGGAAGCTCCAGGAGCCCTTGCAGCACTCAATGCACCAATTCCCTACCAGAGCAGGCACACTGGCTCCCGCAGAGCAGTGACTGGCGGCTTCCCAAAGCCACTGACACATGGAGCTGGTTCAGAGCAGGCACAGGGAAAGCTCCGATCGCTGTAGACCTACCCCAAGGGTCTTGCTCAACACAGGAAGGCTATGATGGCAAATAGGTGATGCCGTCTCTGCTGAGACCTGGGCTGTGGCCACGGCCTCATCTCATCCCCTGGACACAGAAAGTCCCTGTGTTCCCCTGTTTGAGTTCTGTAAGTGGATTGTGGCACATGGCTCCCCACGCACACATCTTGCTGGTGGGACTGGACCATGACTGAGACCTTTAGGCTCCAGTCTCAGAACTGCCTATGTGAAGCATGCAATTGATGCTCCTTGTAATTTTACCAGAGCTGGTGCCATTGCAAATGCCATTCTTATCTACCTAAGTACAGATCCTCTCCTGCATTTTTAACAATGTCATGTAGCAATTTGTGACATAAGCTCATTCAGTTTTTTAATGTATCTATGTTAATCGGGACATAAATATGGAAATCTTAATTTCAAACCTGTTTCTGAAAGCATTGGCTAGGAGACTAGTCTGAGAAAAAGCAAACATGTCCCTGCAGCACACAGGGACCTACGCAGGGTTTAGGTATCACTGCGATGAGCAGAGCAGGAATGAGACTGTCAGGATGCCTGAGTTATGCTCCTCACTCATCAGCTCTGTCACCTCTGAAAGCACACTCTCAACAGAAGAACTTCAGTTACTTTGCACATTTCTTCATATCCTGAGCTGTGCTACAGCAACAGGCTACTTTTACCTCTATTATTGGTTTTCTTTTATTGCAGATGGATGACTAACAAAAATAAAAGGACTGTGGTTCTCCAAAGGGATCAGTGACATTGACTGCAGCCCAGCTACTCCCAGTGAACAAAGAGAAATAGCAAAATGCATCAAAAAAGGGTTCAGCTGCATTTCACCCACAGTAATTTTCAGCATCATTTATAGTAGTAAATACTTTTTCAGGTGTATTCATGTTTGCGCTGACCTTTTTAGTTTAATGGTTTAACATGGGAGAAGAAGATGTGATCCTTCCCCAGAAGGAATGGGCCAGTTACTGAGCTCTCAGGTCAGGTTCCTCTGCTCTGGTTCCTCCAAAATAGCTTCACCAGGAGCATCTGTGTAAGCTGTATTCATTACACAGGCACATGAGATAGGTCTATACTGCTATTGATACATCACCACAACGCTTCTGGCACCTGCAGATGGAAGTTAACATTAAATTACCATGCTGTGAAATTGGCTGCTTCACATTAATTCTCTGTGTAAGGCTATGGTGCCAGAAGATGTCAAATCCAGTCTGAAGCCATCTGGGTGCCAAATGAGCAATTCCACATCCCCATTGGAGAAAATTTCCTCTGTTGGTTCAATTCTGTTACAGTTTTCAAGGGGTGAATTGGTTGGGCTAATGGTGAAGTGCACACCAGAGCAGTACAAAGCATTGTGCTGCTGTAAATGGTACACTGTGTGCTCCATCGCAGAGAGATAAACATGTCCTTCCACTCCTGATGCACGTCGGATGCATGGTGCTGGACACTGCTGTAGTATCTGGGTTCACTTATAGTGAATGTGGCCCCAGACTGCTGTTCTGTTGGTTCTACTGCAACAACCCAGCTCACCAGTGACAGTGGTGGAGAGAATTTCCCTTTCATCCCTTCCTGCTCCTCTTCTTGGGCTCCCAGCAGCAAGATTCAGCTCCTGGCACTTGTTGGACCCTCCAGGCATTGTTTCTGCTGTGTGAATTTTCTGCCAGATTAGTGACTTAAAGTGGCCGATGGAGGACTCCCATGGAGACCAGACACCCAGCAGGTAGCTCCAGACTTCATAATCTTCTTATTCCATAGCAGTTTCTACAGTGTGGAAAACCACATCAGCCACCCAGGGCATTAAAATGCACTTCCCTCTCCCATCACCTTCCTTGTTAGAGAGGGAGGCTGCTTCTAAAACTAAGCGTTTTAAAGAAGCACTTCGACATGACACAAACACTGTAAACTCCCTTGGACAGGGAGTGTCCCTCACTACGTATGTATGCATGCATACAGGCATAAACAGATTTATGTAGATAAGGCACACCATTGGTGGCAGACGAGGGTGGGTGAAGGACTGGGGATTGCTCCCGCTCTCACAGCCCCTGTGTCTGTCAGACCAAGAAGACACCCTGGCTTAACCTAGCCTGATGTTGATTCAACCCATTGTCTGCGGTCAGAACGGTAACAGGGAATGAATGGGCTGTCTTGGGCACATTTCACCATTCTCAGCTTTTATAAGCTCTTACTGATACCGTGGCATTGGTTGGAAATACCTGACCCTAAATCCAGCCATTTCTAGCCATTGCAACCGTGAAAAACTTTCTTCTCGGTGTGATTCTGGAGGCGCCGCTCCTGACCCCGGAGCAGCAGAGCCCAGGCACGCACTCACCTCTGCATCTCATTGCCGGGCTTTCACATGCAAAGGCTGTCAAGTGCTCTGCAGCCCCCATCCCTCAAAACAGCCATCTATTGTCATTGACAGCGAGTGCGAAATACTGTGAGTTGATAATTAGGCAATAATGACCAATGGGAAGGGTATTTCCTGGTTGTTACCTGGAGACTCCTGACCTGGAGGTCAGTATCAGTCACCCAGGAATTATTAAACCTGGAGGAGGAGGAGAGGTGCAGACCAAGAAGAGCAAACCCGTCAGCTCTTAAGGTGGCCAGTGCTTCTCCATTGCACAACCCAGCAGCGAAAGGTACCTGTCCCCTCCCTGCACCCGGCGGCAGCTCCCAATGCTGCTCTGCTTTTCTCCAAGGTACTTCCATTTCCCAACTGATCCTGTGACCGTGAAGAAATGGGACATTAAATATTCAAGAATTATCTTCTTTTATCTATTATTGTTTTAATACGGCTGAAATGTGAAGATGCAATTAGCAATAAACTGGGCTCCCGCTGGGCCTGTGTGTACTAATCCTTCCCCAGTTGTAAAAGCAAGATTTTCACTTACTCTTCTGGTTTAAAATTTGGCCCTTTCTCCCATTTAACCCTTATGCTTGCTCTACTCCCTCTTACCGGTGACTGCATTTCAGTACAATGGCTTTTCCAGGTTAATTAAGCTAATATGAATTACTGCATTTCCTAAAGGGTGACCGTATGAAATACTGCGTTTGTGTTTCTACAGAGAGAAGCACCCAAGTGCAAACTGGCTCTGGTTAGAGGACTGCCAGCAACACATTCACGTCTCCAGCATGGCTATGGGCCAGAAGTTGCAGGCCATGTCTGAAGGACAAGTAGCAAGAAAAATTAACAACCCCATGCCCTACTTACCCACATGGAATCTGTCAAAAAAAACACCACTCCAAGCATACTTAGGAGTGAATGAAGGGAGCAAAGAACCAGTCAAGATGACATGGGGTGGGAATCCCCCTTTTTCCTTGCAGGGAAGAGGATGCTGCCACTTGTGTGGTGGCCCAGACAATTGTATTGAAACCCAAGTCACCAGCTCATGCAACAGCAAAGGGCTGGGGGACTCTCCCTCTCTCCTGCAAATCCTGCATGTGTGACTTCAGACTTCTCTGGGTAAAACTCCTTATGATCGTACCTTGGGAAGCACAGATAAAACAAATGAGAAGTTTATGAGTATGTGTGCAATTCATAGAATCATAGAATGGTTTGGGCTGGGAAGGACCTTAAGTTCATGCAGTTCCAACCCCTCTGCCATGGGCAAGGACACCTCACACTAAACCATGGCACCCAAGGCTCTGTCCAACCTGGCCTTGAACACCACTAGTGATGGAGCATTCACCACTTCCCTGGGCAATCCATTCCAGTGCCTCACCACCCTTACTGTAAAGGACTTCTGCCTTATATCTAATCTGAAATTCCCCTGTTAAAGGCAGAGGTGCTGCAGCTGTCTGCTCACAAAACAAAGGTTTGCCAGTTCCTAAGAACCTCCCTGGGTGACCACTCTGAGATGCCTGCAGATTAGTGGTAGTAAATGGTCATACACAAGTCATTAAGGACTAAATAGGATGTTCTAAATTCACACCTTAACCCACTGCAGCTTTCATGGTCATGTTCAGATTTTGGCTAAAGAAACAGTAGTAAGAGAATAATATAGAAGAAATTGCCATGTTCAGAGCATTGAACATTTGGGACATAAATATAAACAGCTAAAACCTTGGCCCAAAGTTTGCAGTCTTCTTTATTGACCCATCCTTGGCAGACCTGCAAATAGGCAAGGCTTACTGCTTGTAAACAGGTAGAGTTGAGCAGAAACTCCATCTTTAGCTGTGAGATGACAACAACCCACGGATCCTGCAGCACTGTCAGCTTTGGCCTGTGGCCTTACCTGTAGTATTCCTGAACTTTATCCATGCTTCCAATGGTTTGGCTATGACCTTGATCAAAGCAAGAGATATGAGCACAGAAAAGTCTCACCTTCATCACAAAGCAATTGGGTTATTACCTGTAACTGCAGCTGCTCCCATCACTGTCTCCCATCAACCAGCAGCCAAAATAATACTGAAAAATTAACCCATTCAAGCAAACATAGTTTGTTTTGGTTTTTAATCTAGTATTCCCTATTCCTTCTCGCCTGAGGGATGCTCCAAACAGCCCTGTTTAATACGTACCATATCCAAATGATCAGTCAGATCATCTCACCTGGATGCAGGTGTGAGTCAGGGTGTTCCTCTCCTTTCCTGTCCAGCTTTGTCTCCCATTCCCAGAAAAAGCAGGTAAGTCCTGTTATCCTGTCTGGAGAACGCTGATTGTTTACTGTGATTTTTCAAGCCAATCATGATATGTTGGTCCCAGAAGAACTGAATATGAGTGGCTTTTCTGGAACACCATGTGGGGATCAAAATTCACTCCTTTTCCCCAGGTGATATTATTCCCTTGGGTGGGTATGTTAAACCAGCAACACCAGCAGAAGAATTAAAGGACCTGCTATACTCTGGTGCAAGGAGGTTTTCTCATTCTTCATGGGGAGCACAAAGCCCTTGAAACTCATTAGGAATCATACCAAGCAGGATTTATACGCAGCCAAGATTGATGTGCTATGTTATGTTACCTTTAACAAAGTATCGCAAAGCGATCCACACCCAGGACAAATCAGGGAATAAAGGCTTTTAACAGACAATTGCTGCTTGTGAATTCTTTAAAAAATATTCCATCCTGTCTTTCCAAGAGGCTGGTGAGGAATCTACAAACGGCCTATCCCTCCTCTAATCCTTTAAAATGCCGAGCTGTGATCACACCATGCTGTTTTGTGATTATGCGTCTTCAAGGGCTTGTTTAGATACTCATTAAGAGATACCAACTCATTTTTGTCATAGAAAGACAAAATTGCTCGATATGTTTTTGTTGCATTTTACATTCTTCTGAAAAGAAGCATCGGGTCTGTTTGGAAAGGCAAATCATCCCCTTTCTGCCTCATGGCATTGCCACAGCTTCTGGAGACAGCCAGGAGCTCTTCTCCACAGAGGAGGCTACCAAGTACTCGAGGTCTGTTGAAGATGCAAGCAGAGAAACGCTCTTTGCTCCCTGCCCCAACTGCTTCTCCTTTGAGAGTGGGGATAGCAATGGCAAATCTGGGTTTTCAGAACCTTTTAGGACCTACATAGAAGAAGCTCTACAGAAAGCACAGAGTATTATTATGCTGTTTGGTGGTGCCCTTAGCAAGCACTAGTGGAGACTACGGCTGTTTTAAGTTGTGAGTGATACTTCTATGCACACAGATAACCAGGGCAGAGCCGACTTTTAACTGCTCATATGTTTTTAATTAGAGCTGCATTTTTAATCCTTTTAATTTGTATCTTTCTTAATAACCTCAGCTTGGCAAAGGTTGAAAAGGAATAAGCTTCATTTGAATATTGGGTAAAACTTGCTAACAGCAGAGCAGATCGTTTAGCAAAAAAGTTACAGCACGTTCCTTAAGGACTATGGGTAACACTTTGGCTCTACTAAACTCTGGAGCTAGCTAAGCCTGGGTTTTCATCCCTTGAAAATCATTTCAGAGAAGCTTAATAAAAAGCACACTTGGAACTCAATAATCCAAGCTTGCTATGGGAAGTTGAACATTCATCAATGAGGTGTTACCTGCAATCTCAAGGCAAGTAAGATCATAGCAACATTGATTAGTTTTTACAGCACAGTTCTGAAATCTAGCTGCAATTGTGTTATATATTCTTGTTTAACTTTCGTTGCCCAAGAGGAGAAAAAGTCATTGTAGACTATTGCAATCCCTGCTGACGAAAGGAAACGTCCTCAGAGGTAAAAAAAAAACAACCTAAAGGAATGCTCCAAGCTGAATTAGCGAAAATAGTTTTGGTAATCTCCAAATCTTGAACCCAGAACTCATAGAGAGGAATGAACCTATTTCACAAGCACTTGCTGGTTTGTTTCAGATAAATTTGAAGATTCATTTCAGAAAAAAAACAAAACCTTACATTAAATACAAGGTAACGCTAAAAGATAAAAATCAGCAAGTTTTAGTTGTAACAACCACCATGAATTTTGCCCAGCGCACTGGTAGACCTCAGTGCCTGCTGATATCATAGGAAGGCAGAACAGACTTCTCAGCCAGGTGGCTGTGGTTTGGAAGGAACAAGGCAAAGAGTTATCATCAAACACAGTGATTTTCAAAGTCAAGATTTTCTTGACAGTTTTGCTGGGCCATAAAAAGACACATTCTCGTGTTAAAAATGACCACACTGGAGAGCTGTCGGTACCCTCCAGACGACAATTGTTCAAACTCCATTTAGAATACACAAATAGGCATTTGCTGGTTTTAGTGTATCGAACTAGAAGTGGATGCCAGTTCTCAGCATCTTTACTTTTGGTGATCACACCTTTCAGAGGATGCTGGGCATCACCATGTAGTCAAGAAAAGTTTATTTTTCTTCATTATCATGCTCAGGTCATGTAGAAATCGCCCATGAACCCCAGAGGCTGCTGGGGCTGGCTGGAAGGCAGCAGTGTAGATTCAAAAAGCCCAAGTGTAAAAGCAATGGCTTAATTTGTGCTCTGGTAAATCACAGCATCCTTATCCTCAGGACGACTCTCACACCACCAGCAGCAATACAAGCTTCCACATAACCTCGTTTTCATTTCTGAAGATACCCAGTTCATGGACAACCCTCCATCCAAGCCACAGTACCCAGGCTGCTCCTTCACTTCTGATATGTTTCAATATGAATTCTTGTGCCAAATACAGAAGGCTCACTATTACTTTCAGGCAGCATTCCTTCCCCTGCGAGTGTCGATGCCTAAACTTACATAACTATCAAGGCATGTCTCTGCATGAAACCTGTTGCAGCTGCTGCATATCTGCATGAAGTGATCTCCAACAGTCGTGTGAGCAGCATGTCTGCACAACTTTGATTCTCCCTGACTACTCCAATTTTGTCTCAGATTATTGTGGCCACATAGCACTGGGATGTTTTGAAACCAATAATCAGTGCTCTGGTCAAACTGCTTGCTCAACATTGCTCCACGTCTGTGCTGTCCGTGTTTGATGGGGTATTTCATGCTGGGTATTATATGATACTTACCAGAAGGCATCCGAGTTCTCAGGCAAAGTTATATAGTTTTCAGAATTCCTTTTGTTCATCCCACCACTCAGTTGTTTTCATATGGACCGTTTTCTGACACTGTGGAAGAACAGGGATAATCCTTGTGATCATGAAATGCCACCATCCTAGAAAAGCGCACAAAGCTTACCACACCAGTGGAGGGTTGCAATGGCTTTGTGTGGAGGGATATAGGGCACAGTATTGCAAATACACCACTTCCATTTCTACTAGGAAAAAGCTAACCAGTGTAATACAGAGAATTCAGCTGTCCAGGAGAACTTTTTATCAAAGACATAAACCTCAGAGGCGGATTCTAACAATAAGACATACTGCTACAACATGTATAGGGGATGGGCCAATGAATACGCTGGTTTAGAAGGTATAGGTGGTATGATCCGATCCTATTTCCACATGTCATGGTGCAAAACAGCATGTGACAGACACAGCACCATCAAAATGACATATTTGCATGTGCAGGGGGCTCAGAGTTGTATTCTGCCTTTCTACGTACAGGTGATGGAAGTTTGATCCTCCTGGAGTCAAGCAGGAAAGGATTCCATTATTCTGGCTGTTTGGCAGTGGAGAAGTGGCCCACCTCTGGCACAGCTCCTCTGACTAGCCTGTCCCAAAGAGCAGTATCTGGTGCAAAGGAATAGCTCCAGAGAGCCAGCAAAGCAGCCAGTGCAAACATGGGAAGAGATACACCATCGCTCCTCATCTCATACTCGTACTTTACTGCTGAATCACCAAAATTGAAGCCCATTTCCAAAGCAGACTGACAACATACTCAAATACAAGAGGGTTCACATCAAGCACTGCTTCCAGACACAAAGGTCTTCAGTGTGAGTGAGCACAAAACAACCTACAGTGATGGGAATGAGAGCTAATCCCCACTGACTGTGAGAGGCATGGGCCGTTCCAGCAAAAGCACAACATGCTCTCAGTGGCACCATGACTTCAACCAGGCCGGCAAGCTGCTGGAGTACACTGCCCTTCCAGCACTGCCCTGTGCCTCGTCATAGCTGTTTGCTCAGGCCCCTAACACCAAGAGAAGACAGAAACAACAGCCTGTATCATGACCAGCTGTAGTCCACAACATGAAGGAACATGATAAAGCAGAGCAAGTGCCTCCCTGATACCCAGCTGCCTGAAATGCGCCTGCAGTGTATGGCTCTGAAGCCACACACTGGTGCCAACCAACAGCTTGAGTAGGATGTCAACCTAGCAAGCAAGCCAGATCATTGTGCCATCTCCTAAAAAAATCCTTCTCTGCCTTTGATATGTTAATCCGGCATAAGGCAAATTCTCCCATTAGAATATAGTCCATTCTGGTCTCTGTGCAATCTGCATTATCCAGTTCAAAGTTAAATTAAAAATCCCAACCTGTGTGAATGTTGCAATCACATTATGAAATCTGTAAATCTATTTTTAATGTCTTAATGCTGCTCTAGTTGAACAAGGCAAAGAGACTGCTGCATTGCATTTGCTTTGCACTTTTTTCAGATTCTCATGCACTAGTTAAATATTCACTCTGCGGTGGCTGCATTTCCAGTACTGCAAGACCCTAAAATAGAAGACAAGTTTTTCTTTCCCTCTTTTGTGTTTAAAATTCCAGCTACAGGGAACTTGACTTGGAGATCTCTCCAACTCAAATATGGAGTGCTAAACATCGCAAGGAGAGCTGCTGAAAACGTTTCAATGTAATACAGATGCCAGAAAATAGGACTGAAATCCCAAACACAGCTATTGGCGACGGGCTTAGGGGGTGATGGAGCCAAATATTTCATTGCATTTCCAATTTAAGATATATTACATGTTAATTCTGTGAGTAGCTTGTTTTTAAGAACGAAAGCATTTGAACATAGCTGGAACAACTCAAGCGATGGGCACAGCTCAACTATCTCAAAACAACGTTTTACAGAACATTACTTCAGGGAGTAGTTTGCACTTTTCATTCTCATCTGGAATGGCAACAAGCTCTGAAGCACTGGAATTTTCTGTGGAACAAAATCTTTGTTTTCTGACCAAGTCTCTTTGAAAAATCAATGTATTAAAAAGTCAAACAAATCCTGCTGTTTTCACTTCAGAGTCATCCTATTAAAGGATAGGCACTGCCTCTGCACTGGCTTCTCCCTTTTTGCACTCCATCTCTTTATTACCAAGAGTATTTCTTTACTCACAAGCATGATGCAGTCCCTGATATTAAGCGCATACAAACTACACACATACAAAGAAGAGGGAAAGGACAGCAGAGAGCACAAATTTATTCTGTGATCACAGGATCTTCAAGGCAGTCCCTAGATCAAAATTCTGTGCTATTTAGCCCATGTGCAGCAGTTATTGCTACATGGTCACCTGTACGACGCTGTAACATCATTTACTCAGCGTTACATGGAGTTACAGGAAATTAGTGTTTCCGTAAGTAACAGAAGGGAAAGCTTTAGCACTACTGCGATCAGAGAACCACAGACTAGTTTGTGTTGGAACGGACCTTAAAGCTCCTCCAGTTCCAACCCCCTGCCTCAGGCAGGGACACCTTCCACTGGAGCAGTTGCTCCATGCCCCTGTGTCCAACCTGGCCTTGAACACTGCCAGGGATGGGGCAGCCACAGCTTCTCTGGGCACCCTGTGCCAGTGCCTCAGCACCCTCACAGGGGAAGAACTTCTCCCTAAGAGCTCATCTCAGTCTCCTCTCTGGCAGGTTAAAGCCATTCCCCTTGCCCTGTCCCTACAGGCCTTTGTCCAAAGCGCCTCTCCATGTTTCTGGTAGCCCCTTTAGGCACTGGAGCTGCTCTAAGGTCTCCCCTTAAGGAGCCTTCTCTTCTCCAGGCTGAGCAATCCCAGCTCTCTTACCCTCACTCCAGACCAGAGCTGCTCCAGCCCTCGGATCGTACTTAATAGTATTTATTAAGCTTGAAAAGCGGAGATAACTTAGAGCGCAGTGAGGGAGTTTGAGAAACTTGGGGCAGCAGAGAAAGGGAGCAGTAAGTTTTAGAAGGGAAGAAGCTCAGTTAGGGCTTTGTGAGGGTGTCTCCAGGCCGGGGCCGCATCCCCGCTGCTCCCTGCCGTTCCCTGCGCTGGACTTCGGGTGCCACCGCATGGATAACGTGGCCCAGTGCAGCTCTTGTTCGGTCCCCGCCCGCAACGCCAAAAGCGGGTGGGGGGAGAAAGTGGGGGAAGGGAGGAAAGAAAAACCCAACCAAGTGCGAAGGCATAGATCCAGTTCTGCGACACAACCTCCTGCGGCTGCACTCGGCAACTCCCACTTAGCTCCCGCGATGCTTTTACAGCACCCGGGATGCTGCAGATACACTCCTGCCCGCTCACTGCTTCGGAGGCTGCATTCGCCAGGAGAGCACCCTCACAGGTACCTGTGCTCAGGCAGTCGGGGTGTGTGCGTGTGACACTAAATCTTCACCCATTCGGTCAAATTCCAGCTCTTCCCTGCGGTTTGTGAGCCTCTCGCCCCTGCCCGGCGCAGCCGGCAGCAGCCAGTCCGACGGGGATATTCGAGACTGTTTAATGATTCCTTTAAGAATGGAAACATGCAAACCAAATGAGCTATGAGTAGCTTAAATCTCAATGGGGAAGTAAATGGCTACAGCTTAAGAGATCCAACCAGCCCAGCATGCCCGCTGCTGACCACAATTCAAATGCTAGCAGATTCTGTTTCACTGAATTAAACAAGAGTCCTTGTTCAAATATTAGGAAAGCCAAGAAAAAACGTTCTTGGAGAAACAAATCCTGCTGTGTTGGATCAGCTCCATGGACTAACTAATCCGGGATTCTGTCCTAGGAACCACCAGCACCAAAGACCTCTGGAAAAGTGTACAGACACCTCATCTCAAACCATAGAGATGTCAAGGGTCAAGGGAAACATTTACAATAAATACAGAAGAACTAGTTGGTCTGAAGCGAATGCCATGAAAAAAGAGTTTGACTTCATACGCTTGGACAGATAATGCAGTTTTCATGACTGAGTTTTCATCTTAGTGTAATTTATTGGTCTCAGTCAGATCCCAGCAGCGAAGAGGAGGGCCAGCTTCAAAGGACAGTGATGGGCTTACTAAAAATACATGTAATCACGTTACGAATACTACTTTCTCTCAAGCAACATACAATGCAAAACCTGACTGGCAGCTGCTGCTTGAACAGCCAGGATGGGAGCTGAGACATGGCATTTGGCACGGGATGAGGAGAATTGATGGAGGTGAGAAGAGCATATGCAGGTATCCCCATTGACCTGGCCAGTGCCAATAATCATTGCCATTCATAAGCATAAGAGAGTCAAGTATTCCCACCCCCACCATTTAAAAAGTATCTGACCTAATTATTACTATCCCTGTTGTGTAAATTCAGCACTTTGTCAGTCTGAATAAATGTACATTAGCCTTAACATGAGTGAAACAAGTTTAAACAATGAAGTAAGCTTTGCAAAGCTCCCTTGCTTTTTAACTTATTTGACACCACACTAAAGAGCCCATTTAGACTAAAGAGTTCAGCACATTTTGGGACCCATTAAATACCCAGGTTGAGACTAGATATTCCCTTTTTCTTTTTTAATTTGTCCTGCCTTGTTGCTAAAGTCAGCGTAATTGAGCAATAAGCTGCTTTGCATTTCTTTAGCTTTGTAGGCAAGTTGGAGAAAGCTACACCCATCCCATTCCACACAGCCCTTTCCATGCTAATACAGACATCACCACTTATCACTGCAAAGTGGATAATCAGTGATTCATCAGAATTACTTTTAATTAAAAAAGAGGAAACTCATGGCATAAAAATGTGACATCCATTAGGAAAACTTACACTGTCAAATTGTTTCTATTTTAGGCCAACAATGTATTTCTTCCCAGAGCCAAGTCAGCCCTTGACAGCCTACAGAAAAGCATTCCTCGTCTCCTATTTACAAATTGCACTGCATCCTGATAGGAATACCTTCCATCCTCCAGACATAATAATTAAGAGATCCTCATACAGCGGGGAGATAACTAACATGGGAGTAGGGAGAGAAAGACTGGGAGAGAAAGATCTATCCGAGGTCATGAAAAGAAGGAAGCACCTTCTTACCAGTATCATGAGAGCCTGAACATCTTGAACAAGCTGCCCAGAGAAGCTGTGGCTGCCCCATCCCTGGCAGTGTTTATGGCTAGGTTGGACAGGGCTTGGAGCAACCTGCTCAAGTGGAAGGTGCCCTTGCCCATGGCAGGGGTCTGGAACTGGGTGAGCTTTAAGGCCCCTTCCAACCCAAACCAGTCTGGGATTCTACGATATGTTCTACACTGTGGATACAACTCTGCTCTTTAAAAACTGCCACACAGAGAGGAAAATAAATTACACAGTGACAAGCTATGAGCCTACCCTGACTCAAACTGCCACCAAATTCAGGACACAGCCTGGAAGACGGAGAATGTTCAGCTGGGTGAGGCAGCCTGTCTGGCTGCATAACAGCAGCAAATTAGCCCCAGAGAGCAAACAGGGCTGCAAAACCAGAGCATCCATCACCCAGATCATTCCCTATTCCCTGCTCTCCTGATCATCATCAAGCAAAGCACTGTCTGATTCCTGTAGGCAGCGGATAAGGGGTGGCAAATGAGAAGGAACAAAGGGAAAACCGGGTGGCAGAAGCAGTAGTGCAGCCTGACAAACAAATGCTCTACAAGGGGAAGGGGTTGTTTTTCACCAACTCTCACCCGTAACTCATGAGAAAACCTCTCGAAGATATCACAAGCACCACACAAGGGCTGAGCTCTGCTGGATGGGTTATGAAGAGCTGGTAGGGCAACATTTTAAAATGAGAACTTCATTTTACTCAATGTCATAATGAAATCGGCTCTTCCCCAAAAGATCTGTGGTCAGTCTGCAGATTGCAGTCTGTCACTGACCTGTAAGAGATAGTTTAATCCAGATGAAATTAAATGCTTGACAAAACCACAGCTACGAAATTGTTCGCAGTACCTCCACAGTAACTGGGCAGTTGGATATTTAGATTTAAATCCTGGCTTACAGGCAGAATTCCCGTCAGTTGCAGATGGATTAGGATTCCATCCCTCTTGCTCATTTTGGAAGTTGGTAAAATTTAAAATGCAGAAAAAAACCCAACTCAATTATAATTTCTAGCTGTCAGGAAGGAATTATATCAGTTCTATCTTATAGAAGGAAATCTGTGCTGTCTAGCAGTAATCAGTTCCATATTTGTGAAGCCTTCCAACAAAACACTTTTTGTCTATGATTTGTATTCATCTTGGACACACTGATTTCAGACCCTCTGTGGATTGTGATGTATAAACAGCCCTTTTATTTTTAAATGCAACTAAGAAACTATTTGGCAGGGTCACCGCCGTTCTGAATCTGGAGCAAAATATACCAACTGCAACTGGTGTCTGGGCTGCGAAGCAAGCAAGAGAGGACACTTAAAGACAATTGTGTTCACTCAGTTCAGCTAAGAATAGGACATTAATAAGAAATATTTTAATGTTTTAAAGGGAATGTTAAGCTTTTTTTGGGGTCAACTGCACAGGCATGTGATGATCTCATGACATGGACCTTGGAGACTGAAGCAGAGAGGTTCCGAGAGTCCAATAAAATCTCCCAACCATCTGAACACATGGCATGCATTTTCCGACTGTACACCTCCCAAATTGTATTCCCATTAGAGAGAAGATAGTTCTATGTTTACTTCTAAAACAAAATATAGTCAAGGGAAATAAAATTTCATACATACTTAGAACAAACTCTGTCCTTCGAAGCTCACTATTCACTACCTACAGTTTTATCTTCAGGATGTCCCAATTTCAGTCTTTCCAGAAAAGACACTACATGTTCCTCTTTTTCAAAAGTCTTCCCGATGGCTGTTGGGGTACCCCTTTTTGTCTAAAGGATTTTAATGTCATTTTCTAAATATTCTGGTTGCTACACCCTCAGCTGTACCAGCACTGTTATAAAACATTGTTTAATTTCAACTAGTATTCTCAGAGACGCAACACCCTTGAAGACACTTGGGTTTTAGAGGTCTTGTGGAAATAAATGGCTGGAGAGACGAGGCCTTCAACAGCAATGTCCTTACAAAGTGACAGGCTGCAGAACTCAGTGCTACCCGCCAGCAGGCTGATCAGAATGTACCTCCAACCTAAGTGTCAGTAAAAACACACTGGGCAGAGCTGATGGTACTAGAACATGGTGAGGTCGGGAGACGTGCAGAGAATGGAGATTAGAGAGTGAAGGAGGGAAGTCATCTTTTACTGCAGTGTGCAGGAGACAGGGAAGAGCAAACTGTCCCAAACCCACTTTTGTCAGCTCGAGAGTGTTCAGCATGCAAAGTTTAGTGCTTACTGTCCTCTGCGAAGGCAAAAAGCTATAGCACCTCCACCTCCATTCCTCCTTGTAGGTCAGCCCACGGCGCAGGAGAGCACAAGGTGGTTTGTCAAGCTGCGGGAGGGGACTGAGTCTGCTCCACCATGCCTGAGGTTACAGGGGCTGTGATGGATCATTGGAAACAAGGAGAAAGGGTAGGTTTTGGATATCCCATGGAACAGCATGAATCTCACATCCAATCTGGTGTGAACAGGGAACAAAACTGTAACACTGAACATGGATAGCAGGCTGACCTCGCTAAGTGTGAATATGTGAACATCCTCATGTTGTCAGATTGAGAGGTACCAAAATCAGAAGGACTGAATGTTCAGCAAGTGTGCAGGACAACAGGCAACTCACAGCACTGTAATAGGATACATGGCTGCACAGTATACACCCAGCATTTGATTACTGGTCTATGAAGGAAGTTGTTCAATCTCAGTCCAGCTCCCAGTGGACAGGTTCCACATCACACACACACACACACACACACACACACACACACACACACAAATCCCCCTGTTATACAACTGACACTAACTGGATCCTTTTTAAACTCTTCAGAAGGGAGGCCAAGGCTTGAGCATCATGGAAACAGAATTAACTGTTCTGTGAACTCCCCAGAAGAGAGAGACACATGGATACAATGCTGTGGGAGAGTAATGTGGCATCTCAGAAAATATAGGGTTGAGATTCTAAGACTTCTGCAGTCTTCAACTTTCACCAACATTCAAATTCACCTATATTAAAAGAAAATTAAATTGCCCTCCCCCACAAAAAGCAAACCACAACAAAGCAAACATCCTCCAGCAAACTATTCGCTTGCATCTATTAAAACTTGCCAAGTCAACGTTCCAGTCTCAACTGCCTGGCCGAGCCTGCCAACAACAGAAGTGTCAGTTTTTTGCTCCTCTATTTTACATTCACAAAAGTCAATTGTGGCAATGAATTGCATTACATGCCAACAATATATCACATTCCTTCACAGCTGGTTTTTGTAAAGGAAAGGAAAAGGCCTCAGTAGTCACTGACAACACTTCTATAAACCATAAACATTTTAAGAACTCCATCTGCAAATTCAGCATGGCAAACTCCCAAACAAAATCCTATCCAAGTGGCAGAGCACAAACTACCAATTCCAGACAATAAACTCAAGTGTGTATGAGCAATCCATACATTAACCAAATTATGGTCATCATGAACTTATTTTAATAGATGAGCCAGTCTGATTGAAAGAAAGAAGTCACTATTATTTCCTGCCCCAACGAGCAGGAAAGCCTGTTCCCAAGTCAGCAGGCTGGACTTTGCCTAACACATTACCAAGAAAAGGGAAACAAAACTGCATATTATGTTGTGTTATATTCTTTAGCAAAGTAATAGCTTGATCACAAGAATTAAGTTAATTCCTTTTAAGATTTACAACTGATTTAAATAGAAGAATAATGCATTCCTATAAAGCAGTAATAGGACTTTAACATACATTGTCAAAACAGAATTAGATTGCAAATGAAGCCCTTAATACAGCATATCTTTTAGCGTCGTAATTTCATTATCTGTAACTAACAACTAATAAAAGTTACTAATGAAGTGAAAAAGAATACAGAACAAGAAGAAAAAAGCTGATTATTAGACATGCATACAAAGCGTGGCTGAGCGCTTCTTGGAAGCTCAGGTAAACCTCAAACTGTTTAATGTGATGTATATAGGCATTCCCATCGTTGGAAACCAAAACTGCTTACCACCATACAAATTCTGCAACAAGCCAATTTTTAATTATACTTATCAAAATAATAATAAAATCCTAGCAGTTGTATTCAACACACCTCAATCATGGAGACCACCTACACAACTGTAAACACAGCATTTGAATCTCCAGTTCACTATTGCCAATTAGAAATGGGGACAGTTTTAAACACAAATTACAAGCATAATGAATCATTTTCACACACAAAGGTAACAATGTAACATCATACAGTGGTTTTACAAGCCTCCTACTTTCTGCATTTATATTCTGGTTAGTCTGTGCCAAGATTATAAAAGCATATATTAACAGAGGGAGAGGAAGGTGAAAAGGTTCCATCCCTCCCTCTGGTCATTTCATGTCAGTATTACTGGATTCAAATATTCAGCTGCTATGGAATTGCTATGGAACATTAACATTTTAAAAGAATTTCTGCCTTTGGAAAATAACTAAGAATACACAGGGCAAAGGAAGGCCCATAAAAAGTTATTCTGTTGTAGCACTGACCAAATAAACACTTGTCTATCAGTTCAGCTGGACATGAAGCATTATGGTCACACAACAAGAGCAAGTTTCATTTAAATCAACATCATAGGGATCAAAAGTATAAATATAAAAGCAAAACTGAGCGAGTACTACACCTAGCATCTTCCCGTAACAAGCAGCCGTTGCTTCCTGGTAAGAGTTGTATGTCAGAAATGTGTGCTACAGATGTGAAAGCAGCACATTTCAGTTGCCTGCAAAATGCAAGAGAAACATTTGCAAAAACTAATCCAGCCTGGCAGGGTTCCCTCCATCAGTCATCAGTGGATTTGATTCACCTGACACTGGTGCCCACTTGTTTCTCCCTAAAAAAAACAGTTAAGATCTGCCTGTTCCTGTTCTGTCACCACTCATTTCTCTCTCACCCTGTGCAAATGCTTGTATTTTCACATAAGCTGCAGAATTCAAAATGGCAAATTGCTCCTCAGAGTTACACACAACCTTACTGCTTCAGCAGAAAAGTAAGAAAACTCGAACTTTGTTCCACTGTATTGTGATCCTCTGAAAACAGAAAGCTCACACGTGGTAATTCTAACTTTAAAACACACACCCAAAAAAACCCCAAAACCTTTTTGGAGAAAACCCAACCTTGCTATCGCAGGCTCATCTCTACAGATAATGATTTACAAGGGAATACCTGGTTATTAAAAACAGCCTACAACAACATGTACAAGAAGAATGCTGTACAAACAGTTTCATTATTATCCATTCATGTATTCCATCAAAAGGCAAATTACTTGAAAATACGTACAGAACCTTTAAGAAACATACTAGCTCTACCAAGTTAGCTGTCAGAAAGCTTCAAAAAATGTGAATTTCTGTATTAATACATTGAAAACTATAATTATAGTTGCAGCAAGTATCAAATATGAGGCAGGAATTGTTTCCTGTGAGGGTGGCGAGGAACAGGTTGCCCAAAGAAGTTGTTAAAAGGCCTAGCTGGATGAGGCTTTGAACAACCTGGTCTACAGACAAAGATGTTGCTGCCCACAGCAGGCAGTTGGAACTGTTATGATCTTTAAGGTTCCTTCCAACCCAAATCATTTATTAATTCTATGGTAACAGAAGAGGACAGTAGGCAGATCCTCCTCTCCTCACTCTTACTACTGAGGACACTAGCTGTAAGAATGACAGTGTCCAACTGGGAGAAGAAAAATTTAGGTGCAGAGAATATATTTTAGAATAAGGTCTGTTGATACAGCATGGATTCTGGTGATCTATTTCTTATTTAATAGAAGTTGAAACTATGAAAGTTTGTTAGTTATCTGTAAGTTTATAAACAGCTTACAAACTGAGTAATCCCAGATAGCATCAGATTACAACAAAAGTTCTGTATCAGTTATAGAAAAAAGCCTTAGGGAAGAAAAGCAGTAATGAATGTTACAATCATGCTCATCATTATTTCAGAAGCAGTATGCTGTGTGAGTAACCCAATTGGAACACTCTTCCTTCGAACGTTTTGCTGAGCTGTGCGATGTAAAAATAGATTTGTATGCCTCAGACTTCTCACTGTCCGCAATGGATCTCTTCGTAGTTGTAGCAGAAGCCTTATTGACTTTCCCTGGGACAGATGAATTTCCATTATCTGATAGAGAAAAAGGAACAGAATGAAGCAGGTTTAAAAGCTTACAACCGATGAAAGTATTTAAATAATGATGGAAAAAAGCATTAAAAAATCATGCATGCACAGATTAAGTATATACATTTTTCAGGGCTATTGCAAATACATCCCATAACTGTATTCAACACCAAATATGTTCATAGCTTTTAGAATTTATGCTCAAAATGCATTTAGAAATCTTGGAGAGGGAGGAATTCTTTCCTACTTGTGTAAACCCCTTGCACTGTAATTCAGTATTGACATTTATCCCTCTACATGAAAAATGGCTCTGAACTGTCATCTTAAGAAACATGAAAGTATTCCACCACCCTGAAGTATCATTTAGAAATTAGCTATCAAATGACAAAAGCTAAACTTGTGACATACTGTCTCCAGGGAATCCATCTCCTCCCTTTATTCTTTGCAGAGTTATTTATGACCAATAACAATGGTCTGCATAATTTTAGATTTGGGATAGGAAAATGCCCATTCCTCTGTTTGTGATACAATCTCTCTCAGTGTACTATATCTATTGCTACATCCCCGCTCCCCCAACCTCTTTCTTAAACAACCGTTTAATCTTCTCCAAAGTTGAAGGACAGTACTTTAAAAAGAACATGCCATCTCTTGCACAAAGAAATGATACATAAAAGTCTTCAGAAACTCAGCATATTTACTTCAACTCTGGTACAACAGCATCTAAAGAGCTAGTAGGGAGCCTGTCTGAAAACACATTTATCTCTGATTTCTGCACGGAGTCATAGGAATTTTATATGCAATCCTGAATCATCATAGATCAGATCCTTTTTATTTTTGGAGAATGCTGCTTTTAATGCCACCAACAATTGTCTGGAAAGAATTACCAAATACTGGATTTGAAAGAATGAATATGCATGCTGCAAGTCCAGAAACCTTAGGGTGCCATGTTCACAAATTAACTCCTATGCTACTGGCATTCCTCAATTCACAGATTTTCCTTTATTTTCCTTCTCTCCTCTTAACCTCTTGCTGGCCAATGTAACTGCTGCCAGAAATTATGTTTAATGACCTCACATTACAAAAGGTGTCTGTTTTCTTTTACACTCTTGGAAGACAAAGATACATAAACTATTATTAGAATTACTAGGTTTCTAAATATCCAAGAGCAATTACGATAAATCTGGAATGCAATATTCTTTGAAGTCTATCCATTATAAGAACCGACAGAAGTGGGCAGGTAAGGCATTTCTGATGGAAATTCTCCCAGCTTCTCACATAGTTTTATCTACAGTTCATTGTTTAAATATTCTTAGTTACTTCAAATTGAATTTTTCTGTGGCTGTTATGCACATGACTGAATACTCCACATGGAAACCTCATATTGACTTTAAAATGTACCCATCCCTATCTTTCTGAATGAAAACATTGGAGACATTAAATGACATAATTTCTGTAATATCATAGAGAGACAGCACCATCCTTTGGACTACAGGACTGCAGAGTTTACTCATAACTGCATGAGGTGCCACAGATCCAGCAATACATCCCAAAGTTACTGCTAAATGGAGGACTAAAAATCAAGCCATTAACTTGGGATATTTTAATACACTTCACTGAAATAACTGCCATAAAAGACTTCATGATCACTTGTACTTCCTCACACTACCTCCCAGCTAATAACACAGATATACCAAACCCTCGCTTTTCATCACTGTGTAAGAATCTCTAAACTCATTTATTCAAGTTGGTTCCCACCAATTTAAAGCAATATTGAAATGTCATAAACAAGATCTGGCTGGTTTCACAGTGAAAAAAAGCCACACTGGGGTGAAAAGTATTTATTATTTTTATTAGTTACAAGCATCACTACAGCACTTGCCAGCCACAAGCACGAGCAGAGACCCTGTTGCTTCAGGACTCTAACAAGAAGTCAGTCTGTACTCCGTGAATTATTTACTCAGAGTATAGGATGGATGATAGACAGCAGGTGGGACAAAGGCAAACTGTGTAGAATAAGGAAAACCAACCAAACGGAAGCCCTTATACACTTTCTGCAGAATCAGCGCTGTAGATTGCACAGATTTTAAAGCAAAGCTCTATGAAAACCTTAAATTGAGTACAGTTTCTACTGAACAAGTAGATTTGTGCATGTTCACAAGGCAACTTCCTGCTTCAGCTTGGAAAAGCACACTTTCAGGGCAGACTTTTGAAAGAGGGGTTTCTTTCAAAAACTGAGCGATGACATCATGGCTCCCTTGAAGATAGGAGCTGACCTTTTATTGACCTTTTATGAGGAAGATAAAAAATAGAAGAAGTGAGAGGGTCGCTTCTCAAATCTATGGTACGAAATAGCCAGAGAAGGATCTCTCCTGCAATGCTCTTCTTCAAAGCAGAACTATTTTTTCCGCCAGGTTTTTCAAATTTAGATTAAAGAACAAACACCAACCTGAACTTTTGGTGAGGACAACCTGCCTCTTTTCCCCAGAACTGGAACTGATACAGTCCTTTCTGTCCTTAGCCTTTGATGGGCCTGGAGAATCTATGAAAGAAAGAAAAATGAAATCATGAATCTGCTTCACAACTCAGAAGGCTACACAGAATTTGGAGCTGTGACTACCTTCAGTGGTACTCTGCTGAGAAACTGATTCTGCCGACTTGGATTTCTTTGATTTCTGAAACGACACAAACAGAAATCTGGTAATGTACCAAAACAATATACAATCCCAAACTTGTATTTGATAGACACACAACTTCAGGTGTTGCATTTTTATGTCTTACACACTGGAATTTTTCCTTCTACCATACTGATCCACACTTTAGGTACTATTTCTAGATGACAAAATAATAACCTTGGGAACCCTGAAGTTACATTAAAGAACATTATGCAGGCCAAAACCAAACTGTCTGGATACAGTATTTTGGTTTGTATGCTCTGGAGGGGAGGGCAAGTGTTATCATTAAGGTAACCTGATACTCTGAACCCACATGGCAGGACAGTAAATTGCATGACATTAAACAGAACAGTTAACTGCAAACAACAACATAAGAAGGACATGGAACTATTGGAACAAGTCAGAGGAGGGTCACGAGGATGATTGGGAGCTGAAGGACATCCCATATGAAGACAAGCTGAGAAAGCTGGGGGTGTTCAGCCTGGAGAAGCCGCATGGAGACCTCAGAGCTGCTTCCAATATCTGAAGAGGGCCTACAAGGATGCTGGGGAGTGACTCTTCTTCAGGGACTGCAGCAATAGAATAAGGGGCAACAGGTTCAAACTTAAACATTGGAAGTTCAGGTTAGATATAAGGAAGCAGCTCTTTACTGTGAGAGTGCTGAGGCACTGGAACAGCTTGCCCAACAAGTGGTAAATGCTCCATTGGCAGTGTGCAAGACCAGGCTGAGTGACGTGGTCTAGTGTGAGACATCCCTGTTTGTGGCAGGGGGGTGGAACTGGATGATCTTAAGGTGTTTTTCAACAGAAACCATTCTGTGATTACATGATTTTTCAATTAAAAAGAAAAGCAACCCAGAATAATCGAGCATCTCATACCCACTTAATTTCATTTAGTTAACTCAAAAATTCCTTCTGGTAACTTTCAGGAACTGGGGCCTTTGCTGCAGGACTGCTTGGGAAGATGCAAATAGTTAATCTAAAATTTCTAAAAGCATCTGTGGACCAGATTTTCAAGTTAATTTATATTTATCCAGGTTAAAGCACACAAAACCCTGAACAACAGCAACAAGAATCCCATTAACGGCTTTGATGACATAAATGCCAAGCTGAAAAAGAAAGACGTGTTAAAGCAGCCATTGGCACTATTATCACAAAAGATAACTGCATACGTTCGGAACCATGTACATATTTCATGAAAGCTGCACAAAGAAAATAAATAAATAAATTTAAATGTGTTATAAAAATTAGCAAAACACACACTGCCAAGAATATGGTTAAGGCTTGAGGGGAAAAAAATGCTATACCACACGTTGCTGCAAAGCTTAGCCAGAAGGTGGTGGCAGAGGGTTGCTATTCTAAAAAGTGAACTTTGATCTCCTGGTCCCCTAGTGCACATGACAAACCTCATTTCAGAGTGCTTTACTAAGAAAAGTTACCTCCAGTAGCTGGCATCTGAATTATAAGATTTTAAATATATGTATGCAGATATATCATATAGAAGTAATATACATTATACTTATTTCATTATCATATGGCATAGTTGAGCTTGAATAAATTTTTACACTAGTACAAGCTATGTCTTCTTATAATTGTGTCATGATTATGAAAAAAAGGAATTTGTACTTCATGATCCAAATACAGTTGGTCCCGTCTCTCTCCTTGCCAAAAGAAGGAACTGAGGAAGATACCTGAAAAGCAGAGCCAACAGACCCAAAAGTAGAAACTGTCTTCCAATACTAGGACTGGAGCTCACACATCTCGGATTAAAGTGAATAGCGCCAGTGACAGCAGAGAAGACTGGTTCTAGCTGCAAAAACATCAGCTTGTGCAGCAAGGCAAGGCAGAATTGCAAAAAATCATGAGAACTTGAGGATGAAATGCAAGAGGCCTGCTGAGAGATTTGCAAATACTGCACCTGCCCCGACTGTAGGTCTCCACTAAACAAACACAAAATGTTTGCATATTTACCCAAGGCATACAGAGCCCAAAGCATGATTTCCTTTTGTCTGCCACCATGAGTGACCGTGGCAACACTGTAAAAGACAACTGGACACCACACTTAGGTGGTACTTCTTTGTTGCGTGTAAACTTTGTTCCAGCTTTCAGACTATTCCCATTTACTTGAACCAAAGCTATCGGTGCTTTGTCAGGGCTACCTTCCTAATGAAAATTGAGTGCAACCAACCACTGCTTTTGGGGCTGATTACTCATCTACTCAGATCCCAAATACTCTATTATCAAATTATCTGTAAAATTCTTTCAAACATTTAAAGTACTGGGAATAAAAAACCCACAAACATCTGAAGAGACAGCATGAGATTTACAGTACTGCTTTTATGCCAAAAGCTACAGCATACTAAATGCAGAGGCTATAAACATAGAAGAAAAACAACAGCATGATTTCTATGGGTAACCATTCTTTTGTTGTATTGCTCAGGCCCAATGCTGGTGTATTGATGTATGAAGACCCTATGACGAGAAGAAATTATGTATCCACAGGAAATTAAACAAGTATTTGTTTCAAAACAATCTAGAAAAACACGTGTATGCCATCTAAGCCTATAGGCAGGCAAAATCAAGTGCAGTAATAGGGATGAGATGATCAACCTCCATCTAAACTCTCCATGGCTGAAAGTGTCAGATTCATGCTCTTGAGATTCAACCAAATCTGTTGGCACTCTGGACTGAGTCAACATTGAAGCTTTTGCTTGCTCTGTCATCCTCCAGAGTAGCAATGCCAGTTCAGAACAGCACAGCAATGTTGAAAAACGTCCCTTATGCAGAACTTTCCTTTGACAGTACAGAAGCACAAATCAAGTACTTCACGGAGTAGTATGCAGTAGAGCATTGAGTAGATCGGCCACTTTATTTACATGACATTTTGCCTCATCAGATTGAAACCAAAAATAAATGCAAAGCCCTCAACATTGTGGTAGGAAGTAGCATCACCAGTAATCACCCAGGACTGTAAGAATCACAAAGCATGCAAATATTTCCCAACAGTGGTCTTACAGAATCAGACCAGGAATCCACACACCCCGGTATTGTTTCTGACATTGGCCTTAGAGGATACTTTGAGATCAAAAAACTAATAACCTGATACTAGGTTAAGATTTTGCTCATTACTAGAATTAACTAATACAAGCTCTCTTTGTTTCAAGACAGATGTGACATATAGCTGGCATTGAATTCTGTGAGCTTCAGAGCCCTACACACCACTTGCTTGTCAAAAGACAGTTTCAGTACATATAACTTCATTAAGGTATTAGCAAAATATGCACACAATCCCATTACTTTTAAAAGTAGCACTGAAGAATATTGCAGCTTACTGAGTAAATCCTTCCATCTGCATAAAGGTTAGCAAAGCTATGCAATCTAAGAGCAGACTGCATTACAGACAAGAATACTTTCAATTTTGTTTTAAACAACATACAAAAATATTACCTTTTCTAATTTACTTTTAAGTCTTCTATCCTCCATTCTTTTCTTCAATACTTCCACATCTTCTTTATTGCCATTAAGAATAATCACATCTTCCTCTTGAAAGGGAACACCACACTTAGTGGAAAAAAAAAAAAGGACAAAACCAGTATTATTTTTAAGGTCTGTATGCTGGCTAACCTTTGTTAGAATTCATACTGTGTTTAAGCTCCCCAAGGAGATCTCCAGCCCTTCCACTCGCCACTGTTTCTCTACCAATAGATCTTTCTGTTTTAACGCAGTCCAACACATCTCACTTAAAACATCAAAGGGAAAATCTCAGTTGATTTCATCACAAAGCAAAATAATACCAACTGACAGCATTCCTCTTCTTGAAAAGTAGAAAAAATACTCATCTTACTAGTGAATCACGAACCTTTGATAACCAATTTAAAAGCAGCTCACATATCAACCTGCACAGCAAATTCTGAAAGAAAAATATATAGGAAAATCATTTGTTCTTTTGCAAAGCCCTATTCCATTAATGACGAAAATAGCAAATTTATTTCATTACCAGTCCCAACACTTTAATTATTATTTTTTTTCTTTAAAGGAAAAGTCCCATTGTCTATTTTCCATTTGTGGCTTCCTTATCTTACTAGCATGAAATGTACAGTAACTAGATTAAACAAAGTTCTCCTAACTACAACCTACTCAATTTTCTGAACCCCATAGGTAAAACCAAAACACTAGAGTACTTTGAGATATTTTTTTAGTTATGAATGCATTTCACTAAGACCTAAGTGTTATGCCATGAATTTGTCTTTCAACACAAGCAACAACTGATAGGAGCAGTTTCTTTACATTGACTGAGAACAGTGATGAAGGTGCTACTCCTCTACGTTGAGTAGGAACAGTGACAAAGGTGTTATTCCTCTACATTGACTAGGCACAATGACAAAGGTGTTATTCCGCTGCATGTCCAGCAGACAGCATGAGGGATTTTTTTCCCCAACACAAGACAGCAAAACCTGGTTCGTTTGGATTTTTTTTCTATTTTAAAAATTATTTTTTAAATGACTCTGGGGATCAAAAGGGGTCACTAAAAGCAGCATTATTCATTAACCCAGCCTTGCCACCTCACTGTCATTCCTCTGAGCTATTAAACTTTGCCAAGTTTTAAAGCATATTTATAATTAATCTGGATAATGCATGTTCATGCAATTCCCCGTTTGCTTTCTAGTTTGAAGACATAAATGTTTCACTATGCACATTTTTGATAAGTTGGTGAAGCCAGTATATTGACTATAATGTTTTCTAAGTTCTCAATTTCTTTTCCTTTTTTTGGGGTGTTTTCTTTGTTATTTTGGTAAACCCAGAAGCTTTCTGTTAATCTGGAAGATCAGTTAATAATCCTGCCTCTCTCATTACTCTTCTGTTTTCTAAACAAAGGTTTGCAGTAGGAATTAGACAAATGAAAGGACATATGGACAGTGCTTTGACTGCAGTCTGTGGTGATGCACATATTTATTTTAATGAATGCATTCATTTCAAAATGAATCTGAACACAAGTGGTCAGTTTTGCAAATCTAGAAAGACTGTTCCTTCAGATTCAAGTCTTCTGGGGTATACTTTCATATCACAGGGTCTCCCTTGCTGTACCTTGTTTATATTGGGACATTAACATATGAAGGTACTTGCTGTAGTTCCTTGATGCTTTTGTAGCACCTTAATAGAAGCTATTTCTAAATGAGACTGAACTTGGAAACTACTCAGGAATGGACAAAAGCATTAGAGCAGCAGCTTGCAGATCTGAACGCAAGATTCGATCTGTAATTGAAGAAGAGTGGGATGTTATCTGAAGGAGCTGCTGAAGAAGCAGCAAGGCTTTTGTCTAAAAGGCCTTCCAGAGTCCAATTACAGAAGTGCATTCAAAATTGTTTATACCTAAATGGCTTAACATGCTCGCATAGTGGAATTAAAGGCTGTGCAAATATGATCAAAAAGTCTTCAAATTCTGATAGTCACAAATTTACATACCCTACATATCCCATGTGTATACACAGCCACACACACACAATATCAACTTAAAAAAAAAACCACAACAAAACCAGAAAACAAGCCAAAGACATAAACTTAAAAGATTAAAGGTATTATGAGCTGTAAAAGAGATATCAGCTTTGACATAAATATAATCTTTAAAACTTAAACTAGTGAAAGAGATAGCAAAATTTCTTTTTCAAGTAATGAAGACCTAAATTTCAAGTCGCTTCAATCTGATAGGAGAGTTTATCTTTCTTAGAGAATAAAACACGTGACTTTTTTTTAGTAATAATGAAATCTTAGTTTAAAATGATTTCCTGAGTTTTGAAGTTTACATTTGCCACTGAAGTTTCAGCTACATAAGACAGTAATTGTACTTCATTTTTTGAGGTAAACTACTTTCAACAGGGAATTTAGGGTTTTTTTGGTACAGTATCTAAGAGGTAGTTGCATCCGTGACTACTCCAGTCTTACTACAAATAAGCAGGCAAGTATGTCTGCATATCTAGATGTTTACAGTAGTACAATATTTGACAAACACAGTTTTTGACATCATCACCCTACTCAGACATACAATGGATCACAGTAAATGATAACTTGAGAGAAGTAGAAAGTCTCCTAAATACTAATTCACAGAATACAAACTTTCACGCAGCAGTTGTAGCACCTCCTGCAAGAACACTGTCCAAGCAGAAAGCCTCTTTCACAGACCTTCCCTAGAGTCAATGATAATTTTGTACCTGCCACACCTGTAGCTGCACCCTAATTTACTTTGAGGTTTTCTATTTCTTACCAACACTCTATTTTAATCAGAACATGTCCGAAACACACCAGCCTTCTTACTTGTTTCCAGAACCCCAAACCTTCCCAATTCTATTAAACTTCAGATGCTAAACTTTCGCTTATTAAAAGCCTCCTACTTATTAAAAATCTTTACAAAAGTAGTATCATTCTGTTTCAGAATGAGGTATTTAATTTCATTTGTAAGCTTCCAAGTACTAGAAATGACCAGTGGCACTTCTTTGCTATATTTGCTGCAAATTGGAAAGTTTCAGCAGGCAAACAGTTAAGAACTGAGGGGAGGAGGAGGAGGAGGAGAGGAGGAGGAGGAGAGGGTTGTTTCACTCCCAGTTCTCATCAGCCAGCATGCTTGGTTAGCAGTGCAGAGGTTAAAGCCTCTGAGGTAAGGCAATACTATTTATAATCATCAGCAACGTACTCTACATATTTGAAAGTCTGATTCCTGTCCTTTAAAGGCTGTCGAAGAAAGAGTGGCAACAGAATTTAGAGAAGCTAAAGTTTTCACTTATTACTGTGAAGCAGAGGACATTTCTGAAGCCAAACAGCATTACTGCAGAATAAATATGCTAAGCATTGCGGGAAGCCAGATGAAGCCCTAAATGAAAACATTCCCGTTAATGTTTAACCCCTTTCACTTACACCAGATCTCCGCACAAACGACAGAATGAAGAACACTATCTGAATTCTCCTGAAGGACAATAGGACTCTACTTATTTTTATGATGCTGCTGTCTCCTGGCTAATTTCATACACGGTAAGACTGGAGAAATTAGATTGTAGGGCTTCAGATTTCTACTATTCCTTTATTAAAACACATTTTTATTTTTGTAAAGTAGCAAATATTTTCACTTCAGAAATATTTAATATTTATAGAAATATTTAATTATTTCACTTAAAATACTCAACTCTGCCATAAGGTTAATACTTCATTTCTTTTGTACTTTGTCATAGAGGTGCTGTATGACGGAGATTGTTATTACTGCTGTTGTTTGCATTATAAAAAACACAATACTGAGAAATACTTGCTATGCTCTGTTCAACTTCATTTTTATATCCTCTAACTCAAGGGTTTAAATAGCTTTCATAGTATTTGTCTGGAATTGTTATAAAGTCAAATATACAACAGGAAAAAAACACCAAACAATGACAGGAAAAACCTCTATAAATCTGTTGCATATGTATCAGTAAACACCAATACAGTATTTTAAAGGAAGAATAATGTTAAATTTCTGAGGCAGTCTTAATTAGGTTTGATGAAGAAATTTTGTTTTACTTGATGTGTCACAACACAGAAGCAGACTGAGCAGGCTTCCCCAGGCTGAAGCAGAAAAGCAAACTAAAAAGCAATTAAAAGCACTGATTTTTAACATTTAGTTTTTAAAGGACTGAATAAGTATTCAGTTGTTCATGAAATGTTTATACTAATGCCTTTCAGACAAAAAACAGACATAAAATATTTGGGAAGAAGGAGTTAATACCTTTTAACCATTTTTTAAAAAGACGATGTATTCCTAAATTGTTTGGTTCACTGAATTACGAGTTATATGAACTACATTTTAATCTAAGCTTTAATATTAAGCAAATACAAAGCTTACATTTTAATCTAAGCTTTAATATTAAGCAAATACATAGAGTACAGATAAAATAGAGTATTTAGAGATGAAATGATGCAGTCCAAAACACAATGGCAGGAAGAAACAGCAAACTGTAAAATGACTTGCTACTGTGAACTGAAAAGCAAAGTACATAGCTAATGGGGTCTGGATTAACTCAGATGATTATTTCACAGGCTTCTTTTCAGACACAACGTTATTCTACTTCTCTCCAGTTTACCTATTTAATTGAGATGCAAGAGCTTAGGCTTACAACAACATTTTTCTGTTAAGTAATATCCATAACAGCAACCACAAAGTTGCTTGAAAATCCCTACAGTGTCAAATACTACTCTCAGCACTTCTAAAAATTAAGACAACTTCATCCTCCAGATTTAGAAAACATCTGTAACAAAAGGTTGAGTTTCAAAGACATTCTGATAAGATTAAATACCTATAATGGCACTCTTGCATAATAAAACTAAAAGGCAAGATAGCCACAGACTGGGTTACGTCTGGCAAGTGGATCTTCTCAACAGTATGACATCTTGCTCTTCAAGGGCAGGAAGAAATACAGTAGTGTAGTCCTTGACAAAGAGATAATAGCATAGGGACTAGAGGATTCCTCTAAGTGTCAAATTTCATATGCAATGGGACTGACAGCACCAATTCTAGCCCAAGATCTGGTAAAATCCTAACAGGAAGTCAATGCTTTCATTCTATAATACATCTTGAGGCTAAAAGATGTCAAGTTCTGTTCCCATAGGCAAGGCTTCATCATTTAATCATTCCCCAGAAACATATTAACACTGGAGAAGGAATTATTTCTTCTTACCTGATAACAGGGCGTTTGTGTATTTTCATGCTGCCATACAAAATAGAGCTTCTCGACGCCTCATGGTTCAATAGGAAAAATCCATAGTAAATACTTAACAACCTGCAACATACCTGGAACCTATTATCTGAAGGGTAATAAAAAAATCTAAGTGTGTGATACAAACAGCTTGATTCCCCAGGGAACTATCCTTTGCAACCTGTCCACAAAGATGTTTTTAAGGAAAAAAGCTGATGAGCAGGCTCATGTACATACACCATCATGTACAGATGTTCTATATTCTAAGCAGGTGTAAAGTCCCAGTTATTTCTAAAGGTGCCCAGTGCCTTCAGTGTAATTTTTATGTCCACAATGAACCTTCCCTGTGACACACCATGGGGATCTCATCACATTCACTAATTCAGAGCAACCTCAATGCTTCTCCTGTAATTAGTTTTTCTGACTCCATAAAAATCCATGCTTCCCTAACAGACACTCCCTCTTTCCAACTTCTGCTACTGGGTACGTCACAGCCATATGCAAATCTATTCTTGGCTCCGATAGTCAGCTGGTAGCAGGCTACAGCATTGACGTACTTCATTTTTACTGCAAACCCCTGGCTTTCACCTTTTGGTGGCATTCCTTTTCTCCTCCTTTCTGCACAATATCGAAAGGTTGACATGGATTTGATTTGCTGAAGCTTTTCTTCAAAGGGATCAAAGACTCATATCAAACTTGTTTACCCAGTAAATGCATCCCTTGGGAGCCACGAAGAAAAATATATTCTTCTGGGACCTGATTTCTAATGTTTTAATTTGGCCTGTTCATTCAACACAGACTGATGAGCACTACTGACAGAACATACAGACAAAATGGATGAACCCTCCACCTAACATTCAACTCTACTTTCTGGAATTCTAACTGGAAAAGAGGCATTCTTCCAGCATGAAAACCAGTGCAAACCAGTAAAGACAATTAAATAAATACATTCTTTCCCAACAGCCTAATAAGATTTTAAAATTGTGGTAATACAGAGTATCCATTCTCTTGGTTCAAAGTCTCTATACTTCATGCTTTTTGAACTCTATGCCTCATTTCTACTACTTAAACTAAAACGCTCTCTTTATTTTCAAGCTTCTAAGACTGATGTATACTGAGTTTTCATTAAAAGAATCATCGTCTTCTTTCTAATGAAAACCCTAGAGCCTTCTAACCACAACAGCATTAGTTATAAACAAAGATTACTTTTTTCTCCCTATGTAAAACTGAGTATGTTGTGATGTTGATAGCTTCAAAGCATGAAATATTTACAGGTGAAATACAAATTTTATTAAATATTCACTGAAAAAAGTAAAATAATGTCTTAATTTAACTCATGATTAATGGCAGTAGATGGAGTTTTCCTCCACCCCTGGCATTTTCTCTAGGAAGTTCTATACCAAATGCTTCAAGGATAAAGCTTCCATGCAACTGATGTGGGATTTAGTACCGCTGCATTCCCATTCTTCTGACTTTCAATAAGGTAAACATGAGGAAAAAAAAATCACAATGGAAAAACTCCTCTGCCTATACTGATGTGAATTACAGTTATCTCAATGCTAGCCCTGGCAGTGATGCACTTATCTCTCGATGTGCACACATGCTAAAAATAAGAAATGACTGTCTGCATGTTTTGTTTTCCAAAGCACTAATATAAAGATGTCAGAGAAAAAAAAAAATCCCTCAAAGAGTTAGAAACATTTCCTGCCTGCATAAGGATAAAACTCAGTGTATTTTGTGGATTACATTTTAATCTCTTCCTTTTGCTTGTTTAATAAATTTTCTGCTGACTTAATTTACTTAATTCTGGTCCTCCGAGAGAACTTAAGGCTTCCCAGGCCTTCAGGAAATCTCAGCAGCAGCTGTCTCCAGCACACAGTGCTCACACATCTGCCCTATTCTAAAGCTAGACCTTGACCAACCCACGGCACTGGACTCACCTACTGACACATACCTGGCCTCAGAGGAGAAGGTTGTATCCAATGGATTAGCCCTCCTCCTTGACCAACTAATGAACCATAAAAAGCCATTTTTGGTTCTTTGGATAATTTTGTTTGTTCTAGAAAAGCTGCTTCATGGCTCTGCAAGTACCATATCCCAGGGCTGAGTGCACTGCAGCATCAGCATGGGCACACATTGTTCCTCCTAGTAACTGGAAAGAGTAACCTCAACATTTAGATACATCACTAACATGTTATCTATTAATAAATTATAAAAGGTTCTCTCCCTCATTCTATCTCACTTTTCCTTTCAGATAACCTGAACGCTTAATTCAACTACAATGAGAAGACAGTATCCAGAAAATAAAAGATGAACCCCCTTGATGCAACAAAATCAGGATTTTTATTGTGCATTGCTGTCTGCATGTTCATTTACATTTTCATCTACCTGAAGGATACACTTTCTGAAGAGCCAAATGAACAAAAAATTAATGCAAATATAGCAGAGTGTGGTTTTTACCCGGATGAACTTTGCTCAGCGATTTTTGCAGGGAAAACTGCTGCCTTTAAAATTGGAAACTCTTGTCAGAATATCTACCAACCTAAAACACTCAGCTGCATTCAGACTGCATGCAACTGCTCTGTGGTTTTGAAGACTCTGCATTTTATCACAAGACCACTGTCAGATGAAGAAGGGAATTTCTCCTTGGCATACATTATTACAATTCACAAGGAGCTGGAAATGTTTGTAAAGCTGCTAAGAGCTATTTATATGCCTCAGAATATTTACTGCATACATGTAGATGAGAAGTCACCACGGGATTATAAAGCTGCTGTACAAAACATCGTCAATTGTTTTGAAAATATTTTTCTTTCCTCAAAAAGAGAAAATGTTGTTTATGCTGGATTTTCAAGATTACAAGCTGATATTAACTGCATGAGAGATCTAGTTCATTCCAAAATTCAGTGGAATTACGTTATTAATCTATGTGGTCAAGATTATCCCATTAAAACAAACAAAGACATTATACAATACATCAAAAGTAAATGGAATGGTAAAAATATGACTCCTGGGGTAGTTCAACCACTTCATATGAAACACAGGACACAGGTTAGTTACAAGGAGTACGTACATTCTGGAATGTCATATGTGTATCCAACAAAGAATATAAAAGCTAAACCTCCATATAATTTGACTATATATTTCGGTAGTGCCTACTACATACTCACTAAAGAATTTGTAGAGTTTACACTGACTGATGCACGTGCAAAAGATCTGCTTGAATGGTCAAGAGACACGTACAGCCCGGATGAACACTACTGGGTCACACTGAATCGTTTAAATGGTAAGATGTATGTTATTTCTACTAAGCATAACCCCTGGAGCAACAGCACCATAAGGCCTCTGATATGGAGAGCTAGTGAGCTCCAGTTCAGAACTTAACAACACTGCTTAACTGAGTCACACTGCATAAACATGGTAATTTCTTCAGCCTTGATGTTGCCCTTTCAAAAAGTCACATCTGACAGCCAAGAAACAAACCTTGATTCCAGAAAAGTACTACTTAAAGGTGGAGACCATTAGCTAGAATAATGTCGATTAAAAACGAGGTTTTTTGTTATGTGAAAGCTCATGCTCTCAAGGAATTAAAATTAATAAAACTGAGAATGAAGTCTGTTCATATGATGCAAATATCTGTAAATAAATATTGACCATGACTACAGTTAAGTCTTCAGCAGTGAGAATTTTCCTTCTAATAAGCAGAAAGAAATCTTATCAGAACCTTATGTTTTTAAAGATGCTCCAGGGGCTACACCACATGCAGACTGGGAAGGAAACATACGAGCCATTAAATGGAAAGATCAAGAAGGAACCATACACAAAGGCTGCAAAGGTAACGTGAATTTTGGTAATGAACTTAAATTTGACTCACTGACCAGTATTACTGACAAATTATGCATCATGCTTTAAACAGGCTACTAAATGTGCCTCACTGGTCACATATAAGTTATTTTGGAAGTATCAAAACTGAAATCCACCTTACTCCATTGTATCCAATCTAAATAGCTTCTGATATATTCTTGCAAAGACTGTCACAGTATCCATATACTGACAACTTTCTTTCAACCTCCGATTACCAATGCATTAACTTGACTGATCTGTTCCCAGTGAAGAACAGGGGGTTTCCTGACAGGCGTGTTCCTGTTTGTCAGGCATTTCCATCAACCTTGGATTAAATCTTCTTCAATTTGAACAATAATAAAGAACAGTGCTGACCACAGGCAAAACCATAAAATGTTTAACTGCCTCTACTCAGCAGAGTGAAGTACTGCATGGTTAAACAGGTATCCAAATAGAAGTAGATCAGAACTTCAACATATCCAACAACAAAACACAGTATTAAGCAGAACTGGAAGTAACATTCCCATTTGTACAGAATACAAAACCAAACCCTTGCCTCTATGTTTAAGATCTAGCATTATCCTACAGATATATTTTAGTGATGCTGTATGTGAAATCAAAATGTAAGTTTTGTTAATAACACTAAAGAGCGATACTATTATTCTGTTCAGCTTTCTGCTGCTTTCATAGAATCATAGAATAGTTAGGATTGGAAAGGACCTTATTTAAGATCATCCAGTTCCAACCCCCTGCCATGGGCAGGGACACCTCACACTAAACCATATCACCCGAGGCTCTGTCCGACCTGGCCTTGAACACCGTCAGACCATTCACAACTTCCCTGAGCAACCCATTCCAGTGCCTCACCACCCTTACAGTAAAGAATTTCTTCCTCATATCCAAT
>JAOEHY010032391.1:0-14866 GCA_025447955.1 Psilopsiagon aurifrons | reverse complement strand
ACTGAGTTTATTCTTCTTCGTGAAATCAAAACCAAACTGAACTCAGGAAAAAAACCAACCAAAAAAAAAAAACCAAAACCCCAAAACAAACAAGCCAACCTACACAGCATAATGCTGTATCATTTTCCAGTATACAGAGGTATACTTCTATAGTCATTCCATAGACATAAACTGCAAAATATAACAATCTGATTATAATCACTTGTTTATGACCTTATGATGCCATCCCTAAGAGGTAACATCTGTCTTTCCTTTCCAAGCAGACCTGATCACTTAATTTACTCCTTCAACTTCTTCCTCCAAACATTAAAGGTGTGCTCCTGGCTTTTTGTGCAGGAGAAAGACAAGACAATATGACCAGAGAGGGATCAGTGAGTTATATTAAAGAGAAAGGTGTTTATGCTGCATATGTAAAAGCAAGAATTTCAGAGCAAATGAGCCTTTATCCCACCTGTGGCCACAATAGAACTCTCACGGCTCATAAAAACTGTGTAGTGGAAGAGAGTTAGTACCCCACCTTTTCCTATTGACAGTATTATAAATATAATGTAAATGGGATCACATTTATAGCTGCTTTGATAATCTCAAAGTCTCTAGCCACCACGAGATCTTGTAAAAGGGAAACCTCTGTTGCTAATAAGTAAAAATAAAATTCTAGCACTGAAAGTTGTACCTTGCCAGGGCACATATAGGTCCTTCCTGTATCTTAGCTAGTATGTCTTGTTGTCTTGGCTGCTTCAGCAGAACTAGAGAACTAGTAGGTTAGTTTTGTTCTGTAGGAAACTGAGGATATGCCTCTTGCATTCTAGAAGAAATAGAATGTAGGCTGTCTTTTCAGTAAACCAGGACTTAATAGTCAACTTATCTAGAAAAGCCCAAGCATAATTATACAACTGATGAGCTTTAGATACACTAACCAGTGCATCTGTGTGTTGTGCTACGCATTCTTCTTTCTGGCTATATCAGTAAGTGTCATGTCATTTCAGCTGTTATTATCAAATTTGTGGTTTTAAGCTATAAACACATACAGGCAGAATCTACATTGCCTTGACCTAACTTGTTAAACCACATTGCCAGATATAGCTTCAGCACAGTGTACCAGCTTTAGTTCAACAGCCATCCTTATTCAAGCTACCCAAAATGTTTATCTAATCCTGCAGAAAAAAATGTAGGTCCTTTGAGAAACACTCAGCAGCTAACTTGTTTGCTCAGCATAAATCATGTGATGGCACTAGAAGACCAGATGGAATATATGGTTCTACACTGGGCTTGGCACACAGGTAAGTACATACTTTGGTTATTTCACTAACATCAAGACCTTCACATAAAGGTTCTTAGAACTATCAAAGCATGCCAAGGCATGTTTTTTTCACAACCTAAATTAGATATTCCTGGACCTAATATCAAGTATGTCCTTGGAAGGTTAGATTCCCATGGCAGTGGGCACAGCAACAAGTTTAGAAAAGGTTTCCTTTTGAAATGTGAACTTTTGATGTTCGTGAGAAGCACAGCCATATGGTGATACAGAAACACAGAAATTAAATGGTTCAGGTTGAGACTCTGTCTACATCAATTAATCATTTGAATGGCACTCCCAAAGACTTGGCACAGACCTAAGCAGAAACATCACACTTATTAGTAACATAATTTCATTGTATGAACCACCCCGGGATTTTCAGGGGCTAAGTGCCTCTCATCACTCTAATTGACTCAAGACTGATGCAAAAAATGCTTGGATCATTTGGGTGCTGTTCATGTAGCAATCTACCAAAAGCACCTAAATCCTAAAAGTTATAAATATACAAAAAAATTCTATTTCTTTAAATTTATAACGATCATTTTTTATTTTTTTTTACTCCAGACAACTGCCTATAAACTCAAATGCTATTTAATGTAATTATATTTATTCAAAATGTGATTTTAATTTCCTAGAAGTGCCGACAACAATAAAATACATAGAAACTTACCCATGGTGGAAAACACATTGCAAGTGTTACTTTCTCTACTTATTATACAATTAGTGCACTAAATTCTGTGTACAACATTGAACATATAAATTTATATTTTTTACACGATATCAGATTCTTATAAACAGCATTAATGCTTAAAAAAAAAAGCTACTCATTTCAAGAAGTTTCCTACAATGTTCTATGATTCAATTTACCTTGAAAAAAAAAAAGAGAGAAAAAGAAAAAAAAAGGAGAAAAGAAAGAAATGCATTAAGCAACTGTAGAAGCAAGCCAACCCAACTGGGGCACCACGACCAAAGCAAGCCCTGTAATAGTATAATGACCTTTAATGAGTGTCTGGGGAAACAATACAGTCCTAGAATAAAAGACAAACAGCAAAACCCATCACGGCTCCACTGACACTAATTCAAAATGATTTTCAGAACAACTAAAGAATGTAAGAGAGGTAATCTGATCCACCAATCTGACCTCACTTTGATTCTGGGGCCCTGCTGCTGCCATTTCTAATTGTCAAACACTCTACATTTCACATCTGCTCATATTTAATGAAAAGCTGACTCTCACCACCATTCTTTTGAGTTAACTAGCTCTGTCAAGATGGGCATCATACGACCCCTGTACACTGCAAAGAAAACACACTAATTTCTACTGAAGCCTTGCTAGTGAAACGTTGCATGTGTGTAGATAAATTTTTTTTAATTGGAAAAGAAAGGCTTATGCTGCTTTGAAAAGAGTGCGAATTGGTATTGACTTTCATGCTTATTATTAACAGTCAAAGGTGACTAGTCTCACAAGGGGAAGAGTGAGATCTATTTTGATTTGATGAAGTGATGAAGGGGGGAAAAGGTCCTTGAAAGATAGCATGCTAAAAATCCTCAAGGCTGTCAATATCACTTATCCTTCAAAATATAACATAGATCTAACGTGTTTCCCCAAAGCATTGTTCTTCGGTGGAAATTAATACATTATCGTGGATGTTTCTGGCTCAGCAGGCAACACAATCAAAAATGTTTACTTTATCTGCCTCTGAAGAGTCTTAAGTGAACTTGAAAGCTATGGTAAACCTACAAATTACAGTTTTCTTTCCTCACCAAACACTGCTAATGGCAGAAATTTTACCCATTTGTAGGGGACATATTCATTTAGCCTGGTCTGGTTGCTGTTAACACCCGTGCTGGGATCCAAGAACATACTCTTAGTACTAGTCTGTATTAATGGAAATTATACCAGGCACTGTGTTACTGAGGCTGTTAGGCTATGTAAATTACACTGCCTGCAGTAATTCTTAATCCAGGAAGGTTTCTTATCCACTTTTCTTAACAAAATGTGGTTTCCTATATTTTACACTGATAAACGTGCTTCTAAAGGATAAAAGCTCCTGTAACTCAAAATAGGACTTAAACTGGGAACAATCTCCCCTGAGGTGATACATGAGTTGCAACAAAGTAGATAGAAAGGACATTCAGAATGCTTATACACTTAAACAGATAAAAGATTTCTGGTAAAATTTCTAAGATATCCAATTACACAGCTTAATAGATGCAGTCTTCAGACAAAAAATGCTAACAAGAATCACAGTATTGTTACATACTCCAAATTTGTGTCTGGAAAAATAGTTCAAATTTCAAAATAGTTAAAGCAAAGTCCTTCACTACTTGAACTATACGCTGCAGTACACATATGGTATCAAAAGGCAACCAGATGCATAATCTACTAGCTACATTATACTCATAGTAGTGGAAGGCATTTTCATCTGCGATGACTTGTAATCTAAAGTGGACATGCTTCCTGTTGGAATCGCCTAATACTCTTCATAGATGTATCTGAATAATGTTACAGGGTTTTTTTCTCAGTTGGGTAGGGAAAGGAAAACAACTATTCTGTCCCAAGACATAGTTTTGCCTATTCTGAATATCTAAGATGATAAGAAAACAAAATAGTAATAAAAAATAACCATTTTAATTAACAATGTTCCTCAATTATTGACATCACACTGATAAATTAAACTTTGGAATCCCTAACCTTTGCACAAAGAACTAACAGTTACACAGAGTTTTTCCAAGTTCTCTTCTTTCTCTCAACTCTGATCTTTCAGAATAGCTTTTAGGGCATATTCCAGAACTGTACTGTCCTATGGAACAGATTCTACAATTAATTTCAAAAAGTTTGCATCAGGAAGTTTGCATCAGGCTAGCCCTTCTAAAAAGATACTATAAAATGTACAACCATTTATGCAATGATTTCTGTGTTTTCAGTGTTAGATGGAAGGTCTTGCCTAATTGAGAATGAAGGCTTGCAAACAAAACTGCAGATAATGGTAGCAGTCTAGAACAGAACTCCAGATTCTACAGCTCAGCTAAGTTGTATCCTGTATATTTATTCACTGCCTATTGTATGCCATTTTAGCGCCAGCACTATTATAGCTGTCCACTTCGCACTCATCACAGATTTAGACACAGGCCTGTTCCAATACAGCAGCACTTATTATATAATTAATGGCAATTTATATTGCATGAGTTGAATAAAAAAGATGTCAGCAGATTGCACTACTACTGTCCTGCATGCTATTGCAAGAGCATGCTTCATAAAGTGCACACAAAGCAAATCACGAATTACAGTTTTGTATTAAAAATAAAACAAAAATATGAATACAGAGTTATATTAAAATTTGGGTTTGACTCTTTTAACAAGCATCAGCCCAGTAAAACTCACAGAACTATGATGCACGACACAAGACGGGGATGATATCACAGACACCACAGACATGGAACAGCATGTGTTGGTGTTGAACTTACAGGCACGTAAACTGGTGGAGCAATCATTAACAGAGACAGAAGAAAGTGGGAAGGCTCTCTCAAGGGTGTCCATGTTACTATGTACACTGCCTGACATGCAAGAGCAGTCACGCTCAGAGCGTCCGCAATCAAAACAACATGCCAGTTTCATTCTCTTGTAGATGGACATCTTGGCTATAACCATGTGTTGGATGGGAGGAGAGGAAGAGCAGCAGGTTAATGGCAAGGTTATATATATAACAAGGCAGCTGGAAGGTAATTTAAGGGATTTAATACAGGCCTTAGTTTTTGTTAACAGTCTTGACCCAGGGAAAAAAAAAAAATGCAATGAGATTACTGATAACACTTTGGCTGTACATTAAAAGTAGGGCAAAAGATAAATTGCTCTTTATTTCTGTTCAGTCTTATAAGGTGACCGCAGACATGGGGAAGAATAACTGATTTACAGTCAAGTGTTTGGATCAAAAAAGAACATAGTAAGAGCAGAGAATCCTAAGAATGTATTTTTCCCTTGGCACAATTAATACTACTGGGCTAAAAATGAAAGCAAAATTCTGAAGTTGCTTATGCATTAGATATTTTGACCTATCCTGCTTCTCATAAAAATTAAAATATATATATATATGTATACACATACAAAAGCACACATACACATATATTCTTACATACACACACTCACACACACGTATACGTTACACACATAGATACATATATATAAATATATCTATTCTTAAACATATGCTAATCATTTTTCTGTATTAAACTGTGCCAGGGAACTCCTTTATTGCAATAAATTACACATTACTAAAGAGTTACAAAATGTTCATAAATTTTTCTGAAAAATACATTGTATCTTCAGGAATTCAAATTAACTGATGACAGAATACTAAAATTTGCCCATATAAGAGACACAACTAATAATGATAAATATGCTTGACATTAAAATCAGTTCACAAATAAGGCATCACCAAAAGCACACGGAGCATTAGTCCACTGAAACATGATGAACCAATCATTGGCATGTTTTCTGCTCGGGATGCAAAGGTAGATTAAGAACCAAACAACTGAATACAGAATTAGGGGCTAATTCCAAAAGGAGTGCCAGTTTAGAATAGAATGTTTTTATCCTTCAGTCATTTGAATGTCCTTGTTACATATTTTTAGAAATGTACAGCATCCTAGTTTATAAATGCATGTATAATTACCATCGTGCAATTTTGTGTGTTACCTGAATCACAGGTATGTTTAGTCTCAAGAAGTGCAAAGGTCACTTAGATTGTTTCACATGTTGCACTGAACCAACACTTTTGGTAATGGTTTAGATTGAACTGACTCAGTTATATAAAAACAAAACAGAACACTGACAGGCAAAAACAAAACCTTAAAAGCAAATGTAGAACAAAGGTAATGTTTCTCCGGCCTGTACCTTCAGTTTAGGCTGTCTTTTTGCATTATGGTAATGACATAAAATTTAAAATAATTTCTCTCTTTTTTTGGTTTTGTTTTTTGGGGATTTTATTCCTTTTATTTTCCCCCCAGTTTCTTAATACCACAGTCACCAGGGAAGAGGGATTGAAATCTCTCAAATGGGTCAAGTCCTGTTGTTCTAAGGCCTTGATGACTTGCCATACAGTATATTTGTCAAGCAAGGGTAACATTATGATTGTGAAAAACAGGCATTGAGGGAGATGAATGAGTGATCTCTTCAGCAGCGACTCCATTCCTCTAAAACTTTGCTCACATGACTAATGCCATGTTCTTTTAGCATCCTAGTAGAGTTATCTTACAGCTGTTCAGAAAGTCATCATGCAGCATCAGGCTTGTTCATTGCATGGTACATCATTCCTCAGAGCTTGGTTTTTAGTAAGAAGGTTTCCACTGCAGCTTTTGATGCATACACATTCAAACTACACAGAAAATTCAAAACAGCATTTGTTTTCCCATGTTTTCCCTCTGTCTAACTCTTCCCAACACATTCTTTAAAATTGAAAAGTTGGGCAGAAAAAGAAAAGTGAAATATGTTACCAAAAAGTGGAAGAATTTCCATTATGACTATTTCATTAGTTTCACTTTAAGGAGATGAAAGAAAAATAACAGGCATTTGTGAGACATGGTAACAGTAGGTGAGGTAAAAAGCAGGCCCATTTTGTTTTAATTATAGCTGTTTTGAAGGACTTTTTCCAATCAAATGCTGTAGCAAAACACACTGCTCAGAAATTCTCAGCTATGTCGTTGGTTAGTAACAGTCCCTGGTTTTCATTACTTGTAGCCATATCTTGTCAACAGTCAATAACAGGATAGGACGCATTTACAAAAATTAGAAGAAATTATCCTTAAAGGCAAAGAGGGTTGGGGAGAAAACTTTTAGTACCATTTTCATCAGACTTAAACCAATGAAGTGGGAAATTTAAGCCCTTCTGTTCAACAGGGGAAGGACTCCATAGCACTTTTCAAAAGCAATGCCCTTTCAGGGACTGTTTATAACTATTATTATCAGTTGTTTCGGAAATCATGCATCATTTTAATATTTCACATCATTAACATGCAGGAAACAGGCTTGGACCTGGAAATATAATTAGCAGAAAGGACTTGCTATAAGGGTTTCAACCAGTGTATAAGCAACTGCATATCAGAGCAATACATTTAAAAAAAATAATAAAAAAATTCAAAAAACAAAAACGAAAACATGCTGTTACTGTTCATTCCTTTAATACAGTCATTTTAACATTCATACCAAATACAATACTTATTTACTTTAACAAAACAAAACATGGATTATTAGTAGGGATGACTAGTGACAAGATCAAAGACAAGACAGAAATGATTTTAAATGGTTCAGCCACACACATACCATTTCCTATAAAAGTTTCATAAGCACTAACAAAAAATGGGAATCATCAGACAAACAGGGGGACCTTAAGAACAGCCTCACGATGGGTGTTAAACTCATTTGACACCTGCAGCACCTGCATAAGAATCAACTCATTTCTATTCCTAGAAATGTGTATGTTGAATAGAACTGTTATTTGCAACTACTGAATATTAAGTTGGGACATAAAGAAAATTACTTCCTATTTTTAAAGGAATAATAAATGAAAAAAAAGAAAAAAAAAAAGTAAGATTAGATTCTCCTACTTAGTATGGTATCAATCTGACAGCATTTGTAAAATGAATTAGTAAAAAAATCAGAGGAAGTTATCAGGAACACAGAAATCAGACTACTTAGATAATTTACTGACAAAACAAGGCTTCTATGAACTAGTCTGATTTACCAAGAGCAAAAGGAAGGCATTTTTCTGTTAATTTAAAAAAAAAAAAAACTTTTAAAACCTCTTTTTCTTAGAAGGCAATAGTCTTCTAATAGGGAAGGAATGTGCTTTACATGCCTAAGCTTCTGGAAGTACCTTGCTTTCTGATCTCAAAAATGTCAAAAAGTCCAGTCAAAATTTCTAGATTGTCCGGATCAGAGGTGTTACTTAGAGTTCACGAATACAAATGGGAAATATTTCCAGCTGCAAAAATAAGCAAAGGAAACTGCAGATTATTCTCTACCTAAGATGTCAAGGAACAGCTCCTTTTGTTTTTACAGCAAGCAGAACAAAGTAGCCCTAAATCTTTGCTGTTTGGTTGGGGTTGGTTTTTGTTTGTTTGTTTTATTGTTTCAGTTGTTGTTTTGGTGGGTTTTGTGGTGTGTTTTTGTTTGTTTTTTTTTTTTCTTTTTTGCTGTTGTTGGTGTTGATTTTTTGTTTGTGTTTTTTATTGTTATTGCTGTTTTTTCCTAACCATAAAGTCTACCCGATTCTAGTATTCCACCCATCACTATAGCAGTTTTCCTTGTGACCTCGACTGGAACAAAAAGTAGATCTGCGAGGACATCTAGTGGACCTCTATGAGATCACAGCTGGTTAAGAAGATAACTGGGTTTCTTGACCAGCAGATAGTAAAAAAGGCCCCGCTACACTTAAGAACTGAAATGCATACAGTGTCATTTCAATGCACTGAGTTCTCATGATACACACTATGAGTAAAAAATCAGCAGCATTAAAGGACGACCAGACCATTTTGACCATCTCTTAGCAATGCTGATTAGCATCAAGAGACTGAAATACCAAAATATTGAAAGACCTTTTCCCAGCACAATTTCAGTTTCCTGAAAAACACAGCAGCATACTTTACTCTGTTTGTGAGCAGTTACTTTCTGTTAACAGAACAGGAAAAGGTATCTCTCCATAATTTAATTTTTATGAACAACTTCAAGACCACTAAGTCACCTTGTTCGATATCTTGCAATTTTTGCAATCAAAGGCAATTTGCTTTCTATAATTCATATAAGTGCTGTCCTTTGTCAGAACTGTAGAAACAGCAGGTGACTTGACTGGATATTTTGCCTTACTTTAGTAACTACAAGAACTACTTACACATTTGGAAGTAATGGCATGTTTATAGACCAGTTCATTTTAATTTTAAAATCTGATCATGAACTTTCCTTCATTATCTTACAGAAGACTCTCAGTCAGTGTACTCTCAAAGCTAATTGCACTGACGAACAAACTGAAGCTATTGGGGAAATGGAAAAAAAAAAAAAAAGTCAAAGCTATGGAACCTTTTCTTTTTTAACGCTCTCTTAGCATTAACTGCTCTTCTATTTCTTCAATACTATTTAAACTAATGTCTCTGGTGCAGAAAGGCCTCAACATAGAAACATATTTTAAATAAAATATTGCTCCAAATAAATCCAAATTAATTCCAGTATTTTTCCTAAAAATCAATAGGAGTCATCATTTTATCCGTACAAATTAGTTTATTTCTGGTTTATTATTGATTCTTATCATGCTGAACTGTTTTGCAATCTGCTTTTCTGTGCTGCCCTATATTTCTGCTTTGTCATGCTATTGGCTGAAAACAGATCTTTGGAGAAATTTCTGAATGCTTTCTACCACAAGAGGGTCTCAACCCCATAGTGCAGCTTGCAGGCACCACAAAAAGACAGTAAATAATCATAATGAAGGCCATTTCAGTTCCAAGATGGCTTGCATTTTACCATACAACTCCAGGAGTGTCAAGTTTTCCTTGATTCTTTGCAAGATCCTACGGTGTGTTGTTCAGCTGAGAGGGAAAAATATCTCAACCCTGATTAAGACTGTAAGCATTATCACACAGTAAGTTTAGAATATCTGCTGAAAAGCTGAACAAATCTCATAACCTCACTTATTTAGAACAGCTGCAATTATACAGTATGGTTAGCAGCCTCAATGTGGTACAGTAATGCCTCACTGAAGGTATGAACTATTTGATCCTTCTGGCTGTTTGAAAGAACAAGCTCATGAAATCCCAACACTACCCCATAACCAGTACATCTTTGCAGTACTTACATTTCTAAGTAGCAAATTCTTTCCATGTCCCAAATGCTGTGTTTATTTATCATGCCTCTGTGCACTAGAAGCGGCTGATGAGAGCCTTCACAGATTCCGTACACTTTAAAATGGTATCACTTAGACTGATATGAAGTGGTCTATAAAGTTCATATTCTATATATAATAATGTAAAACTTTACATCTTAGGTCCTGAAAAGTCAGTGTGGCTCTACTCATGTAATTAATTTAAAAACAAGCATGCTGGGGAAAACAATCCTTGTAGCTTGTTTTCTGTTGAAGATCGCTATAAGGTTTCTACATTAAAAGCTGGCCACACATTTATATCATTGCCTGGCTTTCCCCCCATCTCTTTTTTTAAAATTTATTTATATATATTTTTACAACGGGAAGAAAGAGGTTAGATACGGAAAGTAAAAGACTGCTGTGTTGCTTTTTGTGTCAGCTATGCAGTGGAAAAGGCAAAGTACAAAAAGAATTGAACACAGGTCTGACAATGAATTGCACTTAACCTGGCAAATAGTGCTGTAGTGTTAATTACTCCAGCCTAACTGATATCTCTAAAAATTCACGAGATATTGCTGGAATAATTTCAAGGAAATACTATTGCCAAGATCTCATTTTCAAATAGTGATAAAAAAATAAGGCTGTGGAAAAAAGGGGCAAAAAGTTGTAAGAGTGGAAAACTGCTGTGTTGTCTTCAACGTCACCCTAATCTCCATTGGTGTAAACGATGAGAAACTTGTGGGTATGACGTCACTGCTACATGCAACATAAATAAAGAAAAGAACCAAAATACTGAACAAAAATACTCTTTGCTAGAAAGACAGGTTGGACCGCACTCTGGGCTACAGGGAACCCATTTTTACTCACAATAGATCACTATCAGTGTGAAGTTAAAATATAGTAGGGGCCGTGTTCCAAGGCAGCAAGAGGAAAAATAAATCAAAAGTTTGTCAATGATCATAGATTACAAGAAATTCCTTCAAACACATCAACGCACACTTGATAAATGTTCCCTGTGGGGTTCAACACCCACCGATCACAGCAAGCACTGTCACTGGAAAAAATATATAGAGAATTAGACCATAACTGTTGCACAAAAAGAAAGAAACAGGAAGAGTAGGTCATCCGGTTTAGAGGTTTCATCCCAAAGTGGCTGCATTTTATATAAATATATACATGTATTTGGCCCCTTGCTGCAAAAACTACAGTTAAATGGAATAGGAAAGAGACTGAAAACATTACAAAAATATTAGCAATCTGTGAATAAAATTTCCACATAAGCACTTCTCTGGACAATGTGACATCAGCATTCATATGTTATTCAGGGAGTGGTATGGGTAAGGAGCAATGGATGGCAGAGAAATTGCAAAAGGAAACAAGGTTACTTTAATTTTCCCTGGCTTTGTAAAAACGTACTGATCTACTCTGCATTATTAATATTAGGCCTAACAGGTTTGGACAAATGGCTATGTAGGTCAGACTCAGATTTAGACCCCAACAATACCACAAGGTAAATTTCAAACAGTGTCTGAATTGATGTGCAAGCACAGATGCATTATTAAAGAATGTGTTTTTCAAGTGACACAGGAAGCTTAATTAATGCCACCATAATTAAGTTTTCTTTCACATTTACTTCACCCATGTGTGTCAATATTTTTACGTACAAACTTTCATTTCATCTCACACATTTTCCACATTCAGCTGCCTCTAATTGCTATGTTACTCACTAATTAAAATATATATTTATCATATAGGACTATATATACACACATATGAATATTTGCAGTGTCTTTGAAAACCAAACTTACATGTTCGCTGTTGACAGATCAGTTGACAGTTTCCTAATTCAATAGCAAGAGTTTCTTAATTTATGCTTTATTTTGGTTAGGTTGCATTTTTAAGACCAATGATTTGTGTAGCTTTCAGAAGGATAACATAGTTAAGATTTTTCAAAAGTGATTAGTGTTTTGAAAGCTAAAGCTAAGACATTTAATGTGCATAATAGACTGCACAAAGACTTACCTTAAAAACAAAGCAACTAAAAAAAAATCAGTCCATTGAAAGGGATTTCAAGATTGCCATCAAAATTTGAGAGACAAAAATCACTAATTGAAACTTTTTTTTTTGACAGAACTTTAAAAGCAAAGCAATTGTATTATTGCTAATAATTCCTATTAGTTGTGAGCATGCTTCTAAGTGGAAGCTGTTCTCGGCTGCACTGACTGCTGCCAGCTATCATGGTATCTGTGACCATGTGTGTATGCAGGAAAGGAGAGGGAAGAACACAGATGGGGGAGAGGGATAGGGGAGACAATGAAAGGGAAATTTAAGATTTTACTCATCACTTTTTTCTGGTTTTCACCTGACTCAGAGGATTCTCTCCTTAGTGCTCAGTGCTCACTGCAGCAGCTTTAAGAGCTGCCGTCTTCTGCCCCACTAATTCCATCATTTTGTTTCTTATCTTTCCAACACCCTTTCATTTTTTGGACTGATACATGTGACCATGCTGTTTGGAACATTTCCAAACCTGAAAGTCATCACTTTCACCTCTCCATGGCCTTCCTGCTGGTAACATATCCATTGTGTTTGCTGAGTCACAGGATACTATTTTCTCACTGGTTTCCTAGTACTGAGGAGGTTCCACTGATCCACTGATTCTCATCAATGTACAATAAAGGGCTCTTGCCCTTTATACTGTGAATTTCTGAATCCTATAACAGATTTCAATTAAAAGTGTAGGTCTTGCATTAAAAAGACAGATCTTTAGGAAACTTTTTTTTTTTTTTAAGCAGCACATGTGAAAAGCATATACTATGTGAAGGAGGAGAAAGTACAAGTAAAATTATTTCTTTTTTCCTAGAATCAGATATGTTACCTGTGTAATTTTATTGCTTTTTAATTGTAGGGTAATTTGGAAAAATGATTGGGTTTGCGAGTTCCAAGCACCCTGAGGCATCAGTAACTGGCAGAACTTACTCAGCAGCCTTATTGTCTTTGCAGCAGTTCAAAGGTCACATTCTCAAATTGATATACTGTTCTTCAACAATTTTTTCCTATATATTAGGCAATGCATACATTCCTTCCACATCAGGCATGCTTTCCATGCGCTTTCCTCTCCTTGTGGCTACTGGGAGAATAAATACCATTTTCTGTCACTGGTTTAGCTGCTTTCTCTGAACTGTACTACTTTGATCCACACTCCTGTTTTTCTGGGTGAACTTATTTAAAACCTCCAGTGAAGTGTTTTTCTCTTCTTAAAATAATCTTCAAGAATTCATCAATTTCAGGGACCCCTTAAAGGCAGAGAATGTCCTGTTTAGGCTTGCTTTCATTCTCTAAGGCAGTACAGCGATAACACTATGGATCTATAAATAAGAGATTTCTCTTTTTAAAGTAATGGTAAAATACATAGGATCAAACTCTTCTGAGATCTTTCAACTTAGCTGATCAGCACTTTCGAACTGAATGAGCTTTTCATGGCAGAATACCATGGAATGCACATAAATATTCAGCTATCTATTGAGAAAGGGATCCCTACCCCCTTTTGATATCAGTATTACAGATACCCGTAAGTCAAAACCATCTTTGGCCGAAATGTGTTTATAATAGTTCCTGCAAAAAGTCCTTTCAAGTATAGATAGATAAAATGCTAATTTTTATACATTTATAAATATGCAGATGTGATGTCTGATCTCAATTCCAAAACTCAATTATTTCTTCATGCAAAAACTTTACAAACAATTAAAAAAGTTGCCCTAAGAACTCAACCAAACAAAATATTAGCATTACAACTACGGAATCATCTAAAAGGATATATGCAATAGGTTCATATTTAGCTTTTTCCAGACAATCCCTTCCTCCAGTAAAATTGATCATTTATGTCAATAATAATTATTTCAATAGTTACATGATTGAATATTATTCTCCAACTTCTTTTACAGAATCATATTCAGCATTTTGCACTAAATAGAAAACTACAGAAATTAATGGATTTCTGCCACTGGCAGAATGAGCACTGGTATGAATGAGAACAGAACTTCACTGTTATATCATTCTTAACTCAGAAACCTCCACAATCTAGCTTGATTTATTTCCTCAGGTTTTGTTAGCTTTGGACCCTAACGGACTTTTAAATGAAGAAACAGGTGAGTGTTGCAAAAATATAATAAAAATTGATGGACTTCAGAAATGTAAATGGAATTTACTATGTTGTTGTGCATTTACTTCTTAGCTTTTCTCTATCATGGTTTAAACATACAAAGATAGATTCTTCAAAGCTGACCAGTTCATGAAAAGGAAAGGAAGGGGGTGATAGAAATATTACTTACGCCGTTTGCAGCCACATTTTTTTATCCTTTTGGGATCCGTGATGTCATCATGACAGGCCTTGCAATAAAAAAATGCCCTAGAGAGACAGAATGGAAATACTGACACATTTCTTAATACATATAAATGAAATCAGTCCCATGTTTCCTCTTGCTGCAGTGCCAAATTAATGAAATATGCCAGCACTGATTTTTCTTAATCTTTGAAAAGGTTTAGACATATAAAGTAGGAAATACTTGCTACAAGACCATTAATTTCAAGCATAAGACTCCAAATTAGTGTTTCTTTTAATATACTTCTATTTGAAAAGTAACTGAGAGAAGGGATGATAATTATGACACAGTGTATCAGTTCATTTGTCTTTCATCTTAGAAAAAAGAGCAACCAATAATTTTGT
>JAOEHY010032389.1:0-43841 GCA_025447955.1 Psilopsiagon aurifrons | reverse complement strand
AGATGGTGTTTACACCCTTGATAAGTTTGTGTCATTGTTTTAAAGATAAACTTCTACTTTGCAGTAATAAACTTCTCTCTGTGTGATATATTATTTAAGGATTAGCCAGTAGACTTGAAGTTGATGGATTTTTTTTTTTCTTTTTTGCGAAGCTCAGTGTTTTTGGTGCTGTACTGTTGGAAATAAGGCATAAAATAAAATTAGTTCCAAGTCAGCCCTCTTCTGCTTGTGAGGCTGATTCTGTCTCCAGAATTTACTTGGGTACTGCAATTTCCTTATTGACTTCACTCCTATCTCAGGAAATCCTGTGATCCCAGGTGTCACACATGACAGCATCTGGTTCTGTACCCTGCAGAAGTGTATCAGCACCACTTCACTTAGTAGGTGAAATTCTTCCCTGTTGCATGTAGAATCTCAGCACAAAGTTAAGATGACTATATTTCATCTGTGCTTTCCAGACACTCATCTCCTCAGGAATTGTCACTAGGGCAATTCGTAAAGTCCTCCCCAAACAGCTACAGCTCTGTAATCTCAGTTCTGTGTATTTCTGTCCACTCTCATGAACCCATTTCTGTCTTTAGTTATATACCCCAGGATGTACTTCTCTTCTTAAACCTTTAGCTGCCTTTGCAGTGCTAGTGCTCAATCACAGTTGTGCTATCAAACATTGACCAAGGTACTGTACTAAAATGCCTCAAGCCCTGTACCAACCCAGTCTGACAGCTTTTTATGGTCAAAGTGAGCTTATTTAAGCTACACTCGTGCATCTTCATGCTTAGTTTCTATGCTAGGAGATTCCCAGCAATGTTCTGGAATGTAGAAGCCCATTCCACTGGAGCTGAGAAGGTAAAATCTCACCGAGTCAGTCATTGACATATTTTACAATTACTTCTAGGAGTACATAGCTGCAAAATTGTTTTTTCCCATTGTCTGAGTGTAGGCAAATAAAGCCTCATTCAGCCAGCTTTTTACATCACTTACTTAGAATCAAATGATTGTTTCACTAGGTCATATACCAGATTCTGGCTTGAGCCTGCTGGGTCCTTTATTAATACTTAAACTAGGAAGAAAAATACAGTGGGAATTCTAGTCAGAAACGAGTAACTGTTTAAAGCCCCTTATTTTTCAGGTGGTTGGTTCCAAAATTTTAAACAAAACCAGATTATTTTTTTTTTTTTTTTAGAGCTAAAATTTCAGTATAACAACAGTGAAAAGCGGCTGAATTGTTCCAGTGATGCTCAACATTGCGTAGTTGTTTCCATCTTTCCAACATCTTGCAGGTCTGGAATCTCCTCTGCTCTTAGCTTGTTTGTCACCAGTGTGAATGCCATTCACCTTAAAAGATTTTAGCCTGCTTTGGTCAGGGTCCATGATCATCAAAATTGAGCCTGTGGGCTGATAATTCAGCTCAGAGCTACTAGGTGTGTTCCACTACTTTTGATTCTCAATCTTCATATCAAAGTTATCAAGAGTCCATCCTGATCTGAATAATTCCTGTTCTAGAGAAAGAGGAAAGTTGAATCTGTAAATGAGCAACTTAACTGATAGCTCCTTAGATGCCAATATTCCAATAAACCTCCTTCTGGCAAGCGACTTAAGCCTAGACTCATCCTACTTTGAGATTTGTGTGAGCCCATTGACAAGAATTGTCTGGGTGCACTCAGAGGACTTTGTACAATGAGTCCCAGATTTGGCTTTGTTGAGTGAGCAGAAGCAATGACAGTGTAAAAGGTTTGTTTCCTTATGGAGTAAGATCTACTCTGTCACTGACTTTTTCCTGTGAGGAGCTGCAGAGTTTCCCTACATCCATCCTTTGTCTGATAAGTTGATATGAGCTCATGTTTCAGTCTTTTTCCCAATCATGGCAAGAATTAATCTTCTCATCCTTTTTCAGCTGCTATTTTGCATAAATGTCTAGCACATAAATATTTTGGATTCTTCTTTTCCTTCAGAAAATATGTTTGGAGTCATGCAGTAGATTTAGAAAGTATAGCAATAGGGATACAGAGGCAGATTCTCAGGTGATGTAAATCCTGCAAATTGTAAAAAGTATTGTAACTTATTCTGGGTTCAGAGATGTTTTATTTGAAAGGAATTTGGCTCTTCTGAAGTATTAATTTAGTGTTCATTAATATTCTGAGGAAGAATGTTTTTATATGTCTCCTTTTTGTCTTGGCCACCCTATTGCATTTATTCTATCAGGTTTAGACTACCTCTGTGTCACAGTTATTCCCTTGTTGGTAATACCTTGGTGAAATGAAAGAAAAAAGAACTGGAAATAATATTTTGACAATGCAGTTTCAGATGCTTAACTTGATAAGAAATCTTCATAGGTTTATTTTGGCTATACTGAAGCACAGTGATGCCCACAGCTTTTAAGTATTTCTGTGGTTATATAATACAAAATAAGGCTTCAGATGGGAATTTTGTATTCCACAAAATTTGGTCATTGTTGATTTTAAAGCATATTAGACCATCCAGAAATAGGAGGCCTAGAGGATCAGGCTGTTTAGGAACAAGTAGTTGATGGTTTTGGAGAACTTCTCTTTCTCCTTGGCATGTTTTTATGATAATTCAAATATTGGAGATAATATACAATCCTACTGGTACTATACCGGAGACCTTATGTGACGGAATTTATATCACTTTTCCTTTCAGACATTTAAACCACATGTCATTCTAGAAAAACGAGGATAGAGGGCCAACAAAGGAGTGATTTATTTTCAGTTAAAATACTAGCTACATTAAAACCACATGTTATTAAGTACTGTATAACCAAACCATGCTCAGAAGAAGGCTTATGACACCAAAGCTTGCTTAAAATCTTTCTATTTTTTTTTTCCCCAAAAATTTTTGGCAGTGCATACATTAACATACTTCACTTAAGCTGCACAGTACATTGACTATAATTTTCCCTCAATGAAACAGGTTATTAAAGGACCAGAGTACAAATTAATTCAGTTCCTTGTTATTTTTCTCACATTTCTGGATGGTTGAATTTTTCTGTCCTTTTTAGGTAACATTGCATCTCTTTAAGTATCCCTCCTGCAATAACATGATTAAGGTTGTTAAGACTGAAACACTTTTTCGAAAAAGTGAAACATGTATTTTGGGCATTTTACCAACATGAACTCTCACAATGCTCCTGTGAGAAGAGTATGGAAGTAGTGCATATGAATCCAAGACTAGAAGGGAAATCAAAACAAAGATTAGAATTAAGGGGCCCCAATTTTGTTTTCAGGATGCAGATGCTGAGGACCAGTTTCTGTCCTCATTAAGCTGCACTTCCACACCAGATTACCTAGGGCTTGAAGGGACTTTTTTATGCTAATGTCGACAGTTGAGTTGTCCAAAGCTTGGTGGAGATGACCAGTGAAAGATTCATCCTGTGCCAAGGACTTCTGAAGTTGCACCAAGCTTCCATTGTGGTTCTATGCATGTGTGTCTGGCTGACACTGGCACAGAGAGGGTGCTTGGGGAGCTGGGAACTTAGCTGCCTCAAGTGTATGTTCCTGAGGACTTTGAGATGCCAAAACCCTATCAAGATATGCTGATATCAAATGGGGAAGTGAAAATGGTTTTACCTCACTATTCAGATTCTGTTCTGTGTGCAACCTGCATGGACTGGAAGGCCTGTCCTGCTTTTGAATAACTGCATGAACATTCATGGATGTCACAGGTAATCACTGGACAGTTTCAGCCCTAAAAGCAATCTAGCCAGTTACTGTGAAACAGTTAATAGTCAGAACAGAATCAGAAGCAGCAATTTTTTATGCTTGTGTGTTTGAGATCATTCTAATTCAGATGTTACGGTCGCATCTTGAAATCATTAATACTACCTTTAAGCTTGCCTGGTATTCTCATTTCTTCTGAAATTGCGTAGCTCAAGTAGATCCTAAAGTATTGATTCTCCATCAGCAAAATGCTAAAATTTGTAGCAGCTTTGAACAAAGAAAGGTACAAAAGTGTATGTTATGCATCTTTTCTCAGTCCCTGTCTGCCTAATGGATATAAAGTATATGTAGTGGACAGTATAATTTATTAGACAATAGGAAATTAACTGAATTAAAGCTGTCTAGTTTTCTATCTTGTTTTGAATGGACTTGGTACTGGTGCTAGTCACCAAGTGATGGTGCTAGTAACCACACAGTGGACAAAAAAGGGCCATGTGGTAGACTTGACTTATGCCATGTCTAAATCATAAACTTACACTAAATTTTAGCATAGTATGAATTAATGTCCATAATTATTAGAATCACCTCCCCAGTAAACCCTTATAGTGTACAATATATTTTTTTACATTTATTTTACCAGCCTGGTAGGCACACTTGTACTCACAGCTGAGGTTGCTGCCTAACTGCAGTAGACAGTGTGTGAAATCACAGTAGGAAATAGAAGGCTCCTGCTGCCTGCTTTGCCTCTCCTGAAACTCTGGAAAGCTTGTGCTGCCACCAGCACTGAAAGAATATTGTGGGGCACAATATGATATCTATTGCTGTGCTAAATTCATAGGAGAAACCACCTTTGGGCTTTTACCCTTTTGCAGCAGTTGGAGCAGCAAGGTTGTCTCTCCAGGCATCTCTCCATCTCATTTCCCAGTTCTGAATTATTGCCTAGAAATTGTCTGAAAACAATTTTGTCTAGAAAACCTACTGGTTTTCTTTCCTAAAAATGTTGCAAGTGATTGTATGTTTTCACTGATTATAATTCTGATTCTCTTTATGCATCTCAGATCCTTCCTTATTTTTCCTAATTTAGATTATCAGTTATCATTCCTTCGTATTGCATCATCCAACTGACTTGTCTTCTCCCTCTCTCTAGATGTTTCCAGATGTGTGGCTGAGAGGAAGTACACCCAGGAACAGGCTCGCAAGGAATTTCAGCAAGTGTTTATCCCAGAATGCAATGATGATGGCACATACAGTCAGGTTGAAAATTTTTCATTCAGTATCTTTCATGGCCGGAAAGTCCAAATATGCGTGTTTGTAGAAAATGAAGAAGAGAGAAATGTAGTGAAGGGAAATGTCGTTCCAAAATGTATTTTGTGCTAAGGCTGATGTTAAAAAATGGAAGGAAAATTCATGTTTTGTGCCAAGTCCTTGTTCTTTTTTTTTCCAGAGTTGGCCATCAAAAGAGCCAAATATTACCATTTTTCATGCAATGCACTCCATGTTCTTCTAGGCTGAGGCAGCTGAGTCATTCTCGTAGCCCCCTGAATCCTCATCAGATTGTAAAACACTTGGAGTTTCTGTTCTGTTCCTCGTTTGAACCAGAAACCTTGTAACAAGAGTCCATATCTTAGTGCTAAAGCGTGAATCATAGAGAATTCTTCCCTATTCTCTGCTAAATTTCTGCACAAGCATATGGTCTAAGACTAATTTACTTAGGTTAGATCATGGAATTCAGAAGGGATGCAGTTAGAAGCTTACTCTACGATAAGTAATCCAATCAATATCACCTTCTGCTGCCTCTGCATTGCATTTCTGTTGTGAAGTTGTGCTGAAGACAATCCTTGCTTCAAACACAGTGAGGGAAGTGATATTGGCCCTCAGGAATAACAATGTAATTGATTTCTAACAAGAATTCCAAGAGTTTCCTTTCTGACAGCTTGGGATATGAATAATGCTGGCAGCAGCACTCTGTCCTGCTCCTTCAGTGGGTGGAACAGTATGTTCTCTGTGTGGAAAAAAAATCAAGATTGCTTGCTTTGGTAACAGTTTATCTGTCTCTTGAGGAACTTCATTGTGAGGTTTTCATAACACCTGCACCTCAGCCTTCTGAAATTGGGTGTAAACACCAACATATTTCAATAGTTTTCCCTCCGTTCTGAAGGCCTACCACACTTTGAAATAAACTTCTTTATGCTGAAGAATCGTATGTAGGACTGAGATTAGGTCCATTTTGGTTTATTGTTCTAGGCTGTAGTTTGCTGGACTGGTGTTTCATACTCATGTCATGAATGCTGTGGGAAAACACACATACGTCTGACAAACTGCACATGATTCATTTCATTCCTGACAGGTTCAGTGCCATAGTTACACTGGATACTGCTGGTGTGTCACTCCCAATGGTCGTCCTATCAGTGGTACTGCTGTGGCCCACAAAACTCCTCGATGCCCAGGTAAGACTTGTTACAATATTGTCTCACGAACAGCAGATTTATGTGACATGTGATTAGACATAAGGAGGAAAATTCTTCACTGAAAGAATGGTTCAGCTCACAGACAGGTGCTGGCGAAGCTTGTGGATGCCCCATCCTTGAGGATTTGCAAATCTCAACCAGACTAGGCTTTGAGAAAGTTGGTCTAACTTTCAAGCTAGCCCTGCATGAGATCTGAAGTCACTGCCACCCTAATCCTCCCTGTGATTCTGTGATCCATCTACTTTGATTGTAGTAGTGTAAGCTAGCTTTTGAAGGACGTTTCTGCAGTACTCATTTGCCATTTGTCCTGCCTTTTGTCTTTCATCAGGACAATTAACAGGTTCACTGTTTTTTAGGTATTTGCTTCTGACCATCTTTCATTGACATATAAATAAAAATCCAAAGTGTATGAGCAGTTGCCAGAATTGCTATTCACCTTCCTTGATGCTGAGAGAATTGCACTGAAATAGATCTAAAAGTACTTTAACGCTATGTATTGTATGCCTGTTTGTGCTGCAGCACCATTCTCTGTCAGAAACTAGAAAACAACTTTAAAAAGCTCACCTGATAATGTAAGTGAAGATGAAAAAGAAAGTGGATTGGGGCCTTTGAGGGAAATCACCTAGCCCAATCTACATCAGTCATTCAAGCACAATATTGATGTTTTAATAAATAGAGGGAGGAAGGAAGAGACTACTAAGAAAGTTTCAAAAAAGATATAAATAGTTAATTAAGCTTCTAAGGCCTGTCTTGTTTCAGTGATTCAGCGAATCTCCCATTCATCTTGTCTGTAGGTGAACTTTAGCCAGAAAGAATATTTTTCAGACTAATCCTTTTGATCCAGTATGAAAAGTCACTGTAGAATGGCAGCTGTGAAAAATAATATAAAATGTTCAGAAGCTTTAAATAGAGAAAAATGCACATTCATTTTAGTGTTATTAGAAATGAGTGACATTTTCAGAAGTCAGAATAGTAGTTTTATGCTTTACTGACTTCAGTGAAAAAGGGGTTGTGCATAGGAATTTGCTTCTAACTGTCTTTCATTGACATTGATAATAAATAAAAATCTCAAGTGTATGAACAGCAGCAGAAAAAATCCATTATTTTTGGCTTAAAATATTGCTGAGTTAGTTGTTTTCACTTATAATAATAGTTGCTTCACTTCAGTAGTACCAAATATAAATAGAACAAGTTCACTTTTTCTATTTATATTCAGTATAATTGAGGAGAAGTTTCAGTGTTATTCTAGGTTGGTTAGTAGATTATTATAAGAATTATTCTATCATTAGAGGAACCACACCTTAGTTCCTCTCAAAGCTGTAGCATGTGTCTATCAGATAAACTACCAGACTCCTTCAGTTTAGTTTTAGAGCGCTGGGAAATTTTTTACAGAAATGCTAAGAAGGTGATAGTAGCACTTGGTCTTAATTTAGTAGCTCAGAGACAAAGAGATCGCTCCAGGGCCCAGGTAAGTATGCAGAGTAGGATTTTGCTTCATGGAAGATCATGGGTAATTTTCCAATTGTTATGAGACCCCTTGGGATCATTTCTGCACATTTCCTCCCCTGCTTGTATCAGTGCTCTCACATTTGCTATTGTATATTGTCAAGGGACAATATGCCCCTTTGTCCCTCTGGAAAGAAGTCCAGCTGTAGCAGTGTTTGGAAATAGATTTGAAATGCGAGGGGATTTTGCAGTGGTAGCAGCTAAGGTCTTGATGTTAAGAGGTCTGGAGAAACCTCATTCAGCAGAGAAGGCAGCTACAGATTTTCTCAGAACCTGATATGGTATAATAAGGCAAAACTTTGTTCTTATACTGCAGAATGAAAGCCTGAAGCACAACTGCACCCTTCTCCCATTTCGCACTATATATTCAAAATTGCCATCTGTTTAGGATAACAGAGGGTTTTTTTTTCTCCCAGGACTGTTGATGTTTTCCAGATCACCATTGATTCACTTTTGTACGTTTTTCTTTAGTATCACTGTACACAGGGATTACAATCAAAATGTTAGTGTGTATGCTGAAGTTGAATAGATGCACTTCTGTTCTAACTAATATTTCAGGGGTGCCATTTCTTCCGACACTATTGTCGCTATTCAGTCTAATACATGTTGTTGTGGCTAGTCTTGATGTAGGCATTGCCTTGCTACTTTCTGACATTGCAGGCAGGTCTCCTGTAGCAGTGGCAGGCTGACACCAGCATGTTTATATATTTTCACTTGCTTCTGAATATTTTGCAGGCATGATGCTATAGCTCTTTCAAAGACATTTATGCAAATTTCTCAGTTTGCACTTACTAGACTTTTTTTGAACGGGATCACTTTTACCACCTTTTTATCTAGAGGTGAATGCATGCAGACAACCAAGATGTCAGGTAGATTTAATTGTGAATGTGCTTTTGTGATTTTCTCAGAGGAAATGTGATACCATGGAATATGTAAAAATTTCTTATTTTAATGAAATTGTTCAATGTTTCTTTTCAATTTTATGTTAGTTCTTCAGTAACTTCAGATAAGTTTTGAATACATGTCTAAACAACCTTACTGTTCCTAAATTATGGGATAATTTCTTGCCTTTCATTTTCTCCCAGTAGAACCACCTTTGACTTTGGTGAATATCCAGAAATAGGAAAGAAGAGCATGGCAGCCTGGAAGAACTTGGATTTTAATAGAGGAAATGTGGGGAAGAATTTAGGATGGGTAGATAGGAGTTAGCCAATTCCATCCGCTATCTATGTTTCACATTTACTGTGTGATATTAGGTATGTGAAACAACCCCTAAGTTTATCTAACTGTTAATATTGGTTAGATGCAAAACATGATGCTTCCTAAAGGCACCTCAGGTCCTGGGGCAGAAAAGTGTTGTGAATACTTTTTATGTACCTACAGTAGGTGTATGAGTCATTTTTTGCTCTGTGTGTTGTTCTGGTTACTCTTTCTGAAGTTGTCTTTTTTGGCAGACACAAGGTATGGAAAGATGCAGGTTATAAGCAGCATTAAAAAATGCAGGACAGCTAATTTATATAAAACCTTTGTTTAATTACCACATGTTTACCTGAAAGAGGCTTTTTTCCCATCCTTTCCACTTATTCCTGCACAACACTTAGTACTGGTAAAACGCACATGATAAATCTCAAAATGTCATTCCACACCATGGCTATAGTCTCCACTGTTGCAGGAGCAGCGGCAAGAAGGAGAGTAAATCAAACACATTCCCATGACAGCATTAAAAAGAAAGCTCCTTAAAAATGATGAATGTCCCCAATACTTTCACTAAAGAACACCAGACATAAAAAAGACATTTTTACAACTCCGCATATCTGTTATCAGCACTGCAGGGAACTGCAGAAATTCCACAGGTACAGAGTCCTGGGAAATGGGGCAGAAATTGAGAAGCAGGTGTTAAATTATCATTGAAAAATGCAGTGTTTGCCTATTGTAGGGTTTTTATTCTGGGCTTCTGCTAGTGAGATTGCAGAAGTATGGAGACATGGGTTTTTTTTGTGAAATCATTTTGCTACCGTACAATTAGGATGGCGTCATCATTTTTGAGGCAAAATACAAGTACCATTAAAAATTCAGAAATTATGAAAACAAAAAAGCAGGAAGGCAATGAACCTTTAAAAATTACATTACATTGCTTTTGTTAGCTGGTAAAAATACCAATCCTTGAATCATGCATATCTTCTGCCCCCATACAGAGTACTTTCCCTATATATACACAGCCAACATCCATATGTGAGGAAAAAAACAACATGGGAAGATAACATTCCTGTTTCTTGAGATCTGCATTCAGTGATTAGTTATCAAATATTTAAGATCATAAAACATTATATAATCGTAGATTCTCACATTCTCTTTAAAAGGCCAGTTGCATATAACCATATATATAGCAAATGGATATTTCTAAAATTACAAACCGCAAAACTCACATCACATTCCCTGGAAGGTTTATTGTGCCTCAGAAGTTGCTATAGTGAAACTTAGTGGAATTCTGGGGTTTGCAATAAAGTAAGGCATTAATATTTCCGTTTATTTGTTGTGTTTTGTTTTGATTTTATTCATTAGAATCATAAATGGATAGATTGCTAAGCTAGAATAGCACTACATTCTTCTTGTTAAAATAATGCTCCTGCATCTAATATCCCTCCTTGCCCTTTCTTATTCCATAAATATTTTTATGTGGTGTTTTGGTGGCTTACAGTGCACTGAAAACTTGGAAGCTGGTTGTATTGCCTAACTTTTATCAATGTCATAAGTTGCGATTTCTCTTTGCTGCCTTGCTGAAAATATGAGCATTTGTTGTGAGTATTGAAGATACAATTTTTTAGAAACTTGCAAAAGCAACTTTCTTCCATAATTTTAGGAAGCAGTACTTTTACTTCAATATATTCAGAAAATGGTAGAAAAAAAAAATGATATAAGCTCAATAAACCTTCTCCCCTTAAATTCTGAGGCAACAAGAACATTTTCTGATGCATAAATTGAAAACTGCAGCTGAAACTATGTGAGGGCGCAGAGTTTTCTTTGTAAGAAATTCTGTGAATATTTTTGTTAGCTTCTCAAGACTATTAAAAATTTCATTTTAGCCTGGTGAACCTAATTTTCCTAGCATTCACTTAGGAAAATCCTAACATTTTAGTGAAATAAATTTCCTAGCATTTATAGTGAATTAAATTCGCTGTGATAAAGTTAGCCTTTGTGAGTGCCACTCTCTTCCTTCATCCATCAAAATTTAAGATAAAATAAAAAGCAAAGCATAGAGAGAGTAATTCAATTTTTCCTGACTGTACATAAATATTATATAGTCATTATTTCTCACATTTCATATAAAGATGGAGGAATCTGAAGGCATCTTGGTGTTAATGAAGTCTGGAAAGATTTTTCTGATATAAGATCTGGAATGTTAAATAAATTTCACCAATGCATTAAATAGTTTGGTTATAAGCTGAATTTTAAGTTCAATTTATAATAGGGGTTCTGAATGTACATAGAGAGCCAACACTGATGTCAAACTGAGGCTTTACTTAATACTCAATTTAGCACAAAGGGGCTATCTGTGACGGTTCATCACACGCATTCCCCGTGCTGAGGCCTCATTTCTATTCACAAATCGGTGTAAAACACTTTAGTGTGGGTGAGAGTCAGACCTAAAGTTGCTGCATGTGCAAGGGAATTGTAGTTATATACCTGGGCATCAAAATTCAATTGAGAAACTAGAGTTAGTTGTAACTGGATGAAAGCTGAGGAAAGGTTAGATGACTGGTATTTAGTGCAATTAGAAAAACCTGTAATTTTGTATGCAGTACTTCCTAAAACTGGAACATCTTATTTGAGTTCAAGCTAAGCCTCTTACCAAATTCAAGCCAAGCACCAAAAAGCTCAGATCTTCTGGCTTCATCTAGCTAAAATGCAAGAAGCTTCCTCCTCTTCAGAGTGATCGCATGGATTAGTATTGCAGTCTGTTTAGATCAAACTGTCCCAAACACCCTTGGATAGAATTCCTGTAATTATAATGACTTTATTTTTCCTGTCTGCATTAACACTGTCTCATCACTAAGCATATTGATTTTCTGGTGACTCAAACATAATCCAATAAAAATACACTACCACCAAAAAAAAGAAGTGTCTAAACTGGAATATTTCTGTTAAGGGTATATAAAAGCTGTAGTAAAAGCTGAATCCTTCAGAAGGTAGTATCAGCTTGGCACTGTCGTATATTCTTTTATGAAGGCTTAAAAATCAGCATGCCAGATTTGTGATTTGAGCTGTCTTCCCTCTGGCAGACTCCTGTGTCTAAACTTGATGTTGAAGTAACCATCAAGTAACAATGCCTGTGATTTAGCAGGTTCGCTTATTTAAATTGTCCTTTTAGAACAGATCTATTGTGCTGCAAGGTTTGGGATTTTTTGTTTGTTTTAAACCCAGTGATTTTAGTTATTCCAGATGGAAAGAAACTAGGAAAATTAAGGCAACCATATTATTTCACACACTTCAGAGCATCTGTTAGTTGTGGTTTTCTGGTTTGTTTTTTTTTTTTTTTTTTGGTTGGGGTTTGTTTGGTTTTGTTTGTTTTGTTTTCCATTAAAGCAGGTGTACATAAGAAAAGACTGTACTGAGAATTGATAGACATTACATTTTTTCATTTTTAACCACTCTATATAGGTCTTTAGAGAAAAAACTACCACTTCTGAAGGTGCTTTTTTAAAGCAGCAGAGATAGATCTGTTGATAAGAAGCGGCTAGGAGTTAGAATCATGCCAGTGGTTGTAATAATGAGACATAAGCAAGAAATAAGGAAGTATTTCTATTTTAAAGCCTAAAGGCAACCACCTCCTGTAAAAACTACTAAAGAAACCAGTAGATTCTTCATTTCTTGACAACTTGAAATAGAGACTGGATTCTGGGTTAGAGTCCAGGCTGGTAGGACAAGCTGTTAAAACCCATTTTCTGCAAGCTTCTTGATACTATTTCCACCACTGCTGTCTCCTTTTGTAAGGGCCGGAACGCTGGGGGTGTCTCCTGCAACTAACTCAGGCTCAAACATAGAATATCTGTCTCTGCCTCTACCAACACATACACTTTCCACACTACCACAGGGCTTTCAGAGGGCTTCATGTGAGGCATTTAAAGCAGTAAGTAAGTCTTCAATGACTCATTAAATCTGAACTATTTGTCTTAGAAGATATATTAAAAATAAAAATAATTTTTTTCTGGTTAATTACTTTTTCCATTGCAGGTTCAGTGAGTGAAAAGCTGCCACAACGAGAAGGTGCAGGAAAAACAGGTAAATATCTTAGCTGGCCTTTAAATAGAAACTAAAATGTCTGTGGCATACACCACTGTAATTTTTCATAAGTTTAAATTATCAATAGTTATTCATCATGTACAGCTACATATATACTACGTATACATGCATACATGCTATTGATTTTATGTCTGCAGATTAGTTATTTAGTAAACGTATAAGTACAAATGTATATATATATGTATGAATGTGTTTGTCTATATATGTGCAGACAGTATGCTTTTCCAGTCTCAGCCTTGCAAACTTTGCTATTCTGTGTTGTTTGCAAGATAACTTTTATTCCCATAGCTACTCTGAAATACTTTCCCATACTGTTTGCTTGCCCTGGAGGACAGATTATTCTGTCTGTTAGATAAAGACAGCATTCTGCAGTCCCAAAATCTCAGGAACTGGAGTCCTCACTTTATTTCCATAGCAGTCAGTGCTTGAGTCATCTTGGGCCCAGCACTTTGTTCTATATTGTGTTTAATTCATCTGATGGCTTACATTCATGGCCAGATGATTGTTATTGTTAGAGATAGATCATGGTGTATATATTGTTGGCAGGGCAAAATCAGATGAAGCTCCAACGTAGCTGGTAGATTTAAGTGAGGGAGATGTCTATGCTTTAAACAAAATCAAAGCTTATGTTCTCCAAATACCTAAAAGAATTTTAGATTCAACTGAAAATAACATATTAAATGTAGCTGTCAGTTACAATGGCATAAATTAATTTTAAAGAAGTTACTCATTTTTGTTAATGTTAATGACTGTTTGCACTGGAAATATAATTGAAATTTTTTTTTTACAGGAACTTTTGCAGCATTGTAGTATACCCAATGTTTAAATAAATTATTGTGCAGTTAGGTTAAGAAAATCAGTACTTCTTTAAAGGCTAATAATTACAAAGAACTGGAAAATTGTTTCTTCATGTGTTTCCAGGCAATTGTGGGTTCCACTAACCTTAAGTTACCCATTTGCTTTAGGTCAGGACTTTCATTTTCAGCTGTGGACTTAGTGAACTACCCCATGTATGAAACTTGTCTGGAATCCTTTATTTTTGTTTGTGACTGTGGCAGCTGGGCTGCTGAACCACAAATGATCAATCATAGAACAAGGAACTTGAATGAACACTATTTATCAAGTCGTCCTTCACATCACACATATCTATGTCTAAAGTGACATGGTTGCATTTTACTCACGCCCTGATTTTATGCTCCAGCACAAGTCTGCTTCATGGACAGCCACTGACCAGGTTTCCATTCAGTCCTTGGCTCTTCTCAGATGCTGCTAACTTTCTCTCCCCACACTTCTTCCAGGCAGTCTTTAAAGTCAGTCTTAAAACATGCTTCAAAGAAAGTAATGTTGCCAGAGACATTACAACATCTTCAGGGACCATCATGGTGCAGTGCACAGGATCAGCTGAGTGAGAACTGTGTTTCAGTTTCCTGTCAGTGTAGTAAAAAGTATTCTGTAGCTCAGCTTGAAAAGGCACAGCAGTAGTTTTTGAAATAACCATTGCACTCCCTGTTCATCTTTCCTCTGCATGTTCCTATGGACTAATCAGAGGTGTTTGGATGGGGGTCCTGACCATATTGTAGCCCAGCAAGCTTAGACAGGTTCACAATGTTCTCACAGCTGCAGAAGACATGTTTCAGGCCTTCAAGTGTGAGGACTCTACTCAAAGGACAGCATAGACTTAGCCTGAGAGAGTCTCTTTTTCCAAGATGTCACACAGAGACTTAGAGGAGAAGATGACCTGGTGGGCTATATCTGTTGCAGTTGTTAATCTTGCTTTCTCTATTTTAATACTGAAGGAAAATTTCCAGCTGCAGATTTTGGAGGTCAGTTTTGAATGTTTACGAAATTTCACATTAAACTGAGCAGGAGTAAAGCTTAAAAAATAATTCCAAAAGTATCTTCCCTGGCCTCAAAGTTTCCTCCTCTAATAAATTATTCAGGCAATCTGAAAAGCACAGGCGTCAGAAATGGGATCACATCCTTTTTTCTGATTCTTAGCTGACTGCAGGGTTGTGTTTTTGGTAACTGAACTCTTGACAGCAGACAGATGGTTTCTGTTTAAATATAGGCACATATGGACTGGTATGCCTGTGCCAGCTGCAAAGACCTATGCAGTTAACCTGTGAGCTATGAAGATGCACTATGACTCTGTTGGATGTTGTTTTGAACAATGGAATGCCACATGCATCATTGTTCTTTAAGGGGTTTTCTAAGAAAAGATGATGTACCTGACAGAGTGCTAACAGAAAATTAATGTGGGCATCTTCCAGCAGATTAGGACCTGAGGGAGTTATGGAGTGAATTTAATACCTTTTAAATTATACAGATATCCTGTAGCAAGCAGTTGGTCCATTGATGATCAAAAGCAAACCTCTTTATTCTTTTTGGGGGTGGAGAGTGACATGAGGCCAGTTTTATGATTCAAGCATTAAACATCTGTTTTTTAAAATAAAAATCGATAAACTGTTTTAAATGCCACTTGAACAGAGTTCAAAGGGCTAACTTTGATTGAGCTGAAAATCACCAAAGTTGCAGCATTATATCTGAATTTCAGGTAATAAAAGGCGCGTCACAAGCTGAAGCTATGTGTAGCAAAAGAGGATTAGAGAAATGTAATTTAATCTAAAAACTGAGTTTCTGGATGGGGTCTTGAGAATATTTACCTACTGTAATTCTGTGTTTTCTGAATCACATGCTGATTAATGACCTGATTATGTATCTTGATTCTCAGTACACTAGGATACTTGATGGCCTCTCTTAAATTAATCAATGGTGTTATTCCACCACCCAGAGGACACCACAAAAATGCCAGCAAAACTAACAAAAAGTGACAGTCTGCTACGGCATTGAAGCAAAGTAGCCTGTCATTGCATAGGCAGGAAGAACAAGCACTCTTAAAAGATGTCTCCTCATGCTTTGGTTAGAATATTTTGCTGTGAAAATAAGTTTCTATTGCTGCTGCTTTGGTTTTATGAAAAGCATAGAGATTAGTGTGCCATGGCTGAAAATTCTGCTTTACCTGGTAACTGTTTGCTGTGAACTAGGGTGTGGCTTCCAGAGTCCTCTGCATCATCTGCGTAAGGAAAATAAAGACTTACAAAAAAATATCCCTGGGATGGTGACACCAAAGAGAGCAGGGAAAAGGCTATTGTGACTTGTAGTAGCAAGAAGAAAAGGAAACAGATAGTGTGTTAGCATTAAAGCCGCTCCCCACTGTTACCATGGTAGGGCTACATGCAAGAGGAAGCTTCTCAGTTAGCTTTGGTCTAGCTTACATGAAAATGCTGGGAAAGCAACCTGGAAGCTATGTTGGTCTGAGATCCAGTTGTGAAACTGAAAGAAATAAAACCCTTGCATGGAAGATGCTGTTTATTGGTGACCACCTGCTGTTGGAGTAAGCGCCATGCTAGAGGAAAACAGCAATGAATGGAAAGTATGTATTAGCAAGTCCTACAGGTCATGTTTACCCAGTATCTGCAGTAATTTTAAATAACAAAAATGTAATAAGGTAAAGATGGGTCTTTGGGTACTGCAGTTACTCACAGAAAGCTAACTTAAATATTTTTTCATATTGAGTTTTTCTTTTGCAGTACTACTTCCACTGCGCTTTAACGAATCTGAATTTACTCACATCCTTTTACAATTTCAGTAAAGTTTCCTCCCTCTTTTCTTGCAGTAATGGTTTGTAGCAGATGGATGGAGATGGCTGACTGGAGGATAAGAATTATGCAACGATATTCTGGTCCTTTAATCTGTAAATCTTGCTTATAAGATCAGTTGACTGTTAAACAGATCCTGCTGGTTGAAAAAAACTTTACTTTCATTTTAAGGTGTCAACATGTCTGCAGCCACTCATTTGCCGCAGACTGCTTTTGCTTTCCCAGGTCTTACTCCTTCTATATATTATCCTGTTACTGACAGAAATGCTGATTTCTTCAGTTATAATCTATAGGTATCAGTGTGCAGATTTAAAAATGAAGAATTACTGTCCAGGGAGCAGCCTGATCACTTCATGTCTCATCAAAGACCCTGCAATAATTTCGCCAGCCATAACCTCAAAAAAAAAGCCACTCATTTATACTCCATAGTCTGTGGATGTGATATATATATTCTGCGTAGTACCTGTAAATAATATTTAAATTATTGTTTGTTTACCGGCCGGGGCTATGTGCAAATCATTAGTATCAATCACGTATGTACACTTATTTAGCTTACTCTCATAATTGTAGTCTCCTTGCAAATCTTTTCCATTCTGAATTCAGATGATGCCTCAGCTCCCGCGCTGGAGACTCAGCCTCAAGGTGATGAAGAAGGTGAGCATCAACAGGAACTTAACAGTACAGTTTTAAACTATGCAGTACAGACTGTATGTTGTAATATCAAATGCTACCTTAAGAGTTAGGGTAACGAACTCTAAAGAGTTAGTTGCAAGAAAGTGCAAACTTCTGTACTTTTTTTCCAAATAAAGACAGCAAACACAACAGAGTCTTTGTTTCATGTGATAGTTTTGAGATGACACTGCAGCTACAGAGTCCAACATTAGCAGTTTTAATTGTCACTACACAATGCAGAGACTGGTTAATTTAATTAAACTTGAGTCAGAGTGTAAATTTAAACTGAGTGGCCAAGTAAGGACATTAAAAGGTAAATTCTGCCTTCAACGTATTGCCTAGTAATATTAAGGTTGATATTTTGTCAGCCTTATATGTGTCTGGAGAAATTTGGTGCTCTCTAAATTGAAAACTCAAGGCCTACATGCAATGATTGTCCTGTGTTGTGGCTGCCTTACTATTCACTGCAAATCTGATCTGAAGTTACTACATATTTTGGGTCTGCACTTTGAGATTTTAATTCTGATTAAGCAGAATTTGAGTCTAAAAGTATTACTTTCAACCTTTTGTATGAATTGGATATGGAAGAAACTATTTATGCCTTTGTATGAATAAAGGTTTTAACTGGTTCAATACAAACCAGTGTGTCCCTTTATTTTTTAGATCCATGTGCATTTAAAATCAGCCACTTACTATTCAGCTGCTAGTAACTTTTTTTAAAAAGGAATAATATTTAAAAACTTTTTTGTTTGTTTTGTTTTTTGTTTGTTTTGTTTTTTTTCCCCCTAGATATAGCTTCTCGTTATCCTACATTATGGACTGAGCAAGTAAAGAGTAGACAAAACAAAACCAATAAAAGCTCAGGTAAGAAACTTAATTTGTTCTTACTCTGCAAAGCTCCCATGAAGACATGCATTAAGCCTTGTTAAAACAAGCCATTTAAGTGAAAGCCATTTTAATAACCATTATTTTTCCACTCTTATCATGCAAAAATGACTTTATGGTGGGAATTGTAACGATTTTGTAGGCTCACGCATCATGATTTCCTTTTATATGGAGAAATTTTTGACCAAGCTTTGCTGCATGTAAACTGATATTGCTCCATTGAAGTTTCTGGCTCACATCTGTGTGCATATGTGAGTGGATCTGACATTTATTTTTTTCATCCTCTTTAATTTCTGCCTCTTTGTTGTCTACTCATATTTGATTTTTGTAGGGTGATGTGTAGCAAGAAGGTGATTGGAAAATGGCGGTGTGGGTTACAAGTATTTGGTGGTAAATCTTAGGAGGCAAACCCATCAGAAATCAGTCGTCTGTTAACAGGAAATTGGAAAGACAGTGGTTTTGGGTTTTTTGCTACATCATCCATCTGTTATTTACAGCCTGATCTCCAGTATAGTGTGAATTAATTATGTTGCCTTGTTTTGCAATTGCTGAATTTTGGCTTTACTTTTTTCACCACTCTTCAGAATTGAGCTTTGTAAACTTGGAGTAGGAATGTCAGGTGAATGTCCTGAGATAGAAGCCTCTAAAATATTTGGATAGATTCAGTGCTTTGGTGGATGACAAGTTTTGATGCCTTCCTTTCAGCTCCTTCTTTTCAGTGAGACAATCTTCAGAGAACCTGGGTTTCCTGGTTTCTTTCTCTTGAAAAAAGTGTTTAATTCAGAAGGAAACGTTAATGACACAGGCGATGATTCAGTAAACCATGCAAAAGCACACTTCATATCCAGTGGAAACCGAAGTTTTGTTTTAAGTAAAGTACTGTGTTTAAGTATTTTACTGAATTGAGGCCCAAAAGGATTTTTAAAGAGAAGCAATTATCATAAGACAGGCTGACATATCTTTACTAATAGGTTTACAGATTTTTAACATCAAAGCAATCATTATTAATGCTTTTTCCCCTCCTTGGTTCTCCAGTAGGTGCTCAGGGGAAGGACCTTAAACACAGTGTCGGCAAGAGTTTGAAACAAACACTTTCTGTGCTGGACTTTTATTCTGTTATTATTCAGTGTTAGCAAGAACAGAATTCCTTAGGGATTTTTGTTGTGTAAAATATATGTATGATAAGTCACTTTTAGGGGTGTTAATTTAGTTTTTATAGTGCTAGAGACTAGAACTAAAGCACGGATTCTTGAGTTTGCAGTGGAGCTGCTGGAAGCAAGTTTCAACACACACACACACACACATAAATAAATCAGAAAAACACCAAAGAAAAGGTGTGTTTATTACTATGAACTTGTAACCTTCCGTCCATCTAAAGACAAATTTACAAAGGAAAAGAAGCCAGAAACATAATCTATCTTATGTTTGTTAGTGCATAATGCATTAGCATCAAAAACATGGTTATGTTGGATTTGCTAACAGGACTTGCTCACAACTGTGTTATGGAGGGCTAGTAGTTGCTGCAGTCTTGGTGCCATGCCTAAGCTAGCAGAAATTAGCAGACACTTTGTAGCCAGCTTTGCTTTAATCTGTTGGCTTACCTGATGCACCAGAAGCAATCACTAGTGTCTCTTCTGCAACTTCTGTTGTATATGTAATGTAATATGACAATGAAGTTGAATCTAGGTGCTAAAAACAGTGTCCTCACCAGTTCTGCTAGGCACATCTCTCTTCCAGACTCCAAAGTATAATGTGTGTCAGTGACTGTGTATTTTTAAGTTGTTTTGATGGCAAAGCCTCACTGATATTCATATTCTTAAGGTCTAGGTAAGATTTTACCATTCTGAGGTAAAATGTTGGGAGGCTGTTGGGAACATCCACAGAGAATGAACTCTGGGCTGCTCCATGTATGGAGAGACCTCATGACTGAATCTACTGGACTATAAACTAACTGCCTTTGGACACCCAGACTTCAATATGAGGGATAAATACAGTTGTCTTCTTTACTCAGTTTGCTTAGCAAACTCTGATTCAGACTTGGTCATACAAAATCCATAAATCTTACTGGAATGTATTTGTTGGAGTAAAATGAGGAGAGTTTTTGTGCTTGTGTAAACTGCCTTAACAAAGATGAAACACAGTTTATTCCTAGTGGGCTAAGTTTTCCTTTGTTGTGCTATAGTCACCCAAGTGCTTTCAAAGAAATTCTTCAGATGTGAATAACACTACAACCTAGAACTGCCTGTAGAAAATAACTGAAGAAAAACAGTAATGCTAAAAAGTCCAAATATCTTACTTAAAACTATTTTAGTCTTTATTGTTATTATCTTTTCTATTTTTTACCTGTCCTAATATGTCATGGTCAACAAGTCATGATCATAAAGAAACTTGTCTTGACTTGAGAAATCAATCTCCTTACAAGAATGTTTTTGTGAGTCAATTTCTTCTTCAATTTCACAGAAAATACTGTGGGTTTGCCACATGATATTGACAGAAATAGAATTACAGCAACATCTGTCAAACACAGAAAAGTGCATTGAAAACACTTAGAATGGGACTATACGGCTTCTGATTAAGACATTATAGCAGCCAACACACTGTTGCCTGTATGTGGACTTGGTGTCTAAACGTGGCCTGTAGTTTCTGGAGGTGAGGTAAAGTGGAGCCTAGAGAGCAGCCCACCTCATCATAAAGTCAACACCTGCGCTTGGCCAGCTAGCTAGAGAGCTGGACCTCACTGAGAGTGGTGATTAGTTTAGATCTCTAGCTGATGTGAAGGTATCTATCCTGCAGATAAACTTTATCCCACCCAGAATCAGTTGAAAGTCCAGGTAGTATTCTTTCTGAGCTTGTCTATTTCACAAAGACCAGAGGACAGAAGTTTTTTTCCTTGAAGAAACTGGGTATCTAGTGACTGTGTGCTCAGTAGTTGCCAGTTATGGTGGCTTCAGGGCTAGGTGTAACTTTCATGTGGGTGGAGAACACACACAACATGACAGTACAGATACTTTGATTCATGTGTTAAATTTTAAACACATGAAATGAGTAGGTAGAAACTTTGGGCCCCTTGCAGTCAATGGCAGAACTCCCAGGCAGTGTTTGAACAGCCATTCATACTCTGACTACATGCTACTAATTTATGCAATAATTCACATTTCATCTGGATCAAGCACAGGCACGTGATGTAGTGCTTTGTGCCAGCTTTGTGCTCTGTGCCAGCTTTATGCTTTGAGCAGGTGCTGGAGAACAAGCTATACATGATCCAGCAAAAAATAGAGTCGTCCCGGAGGAAGACTTTCTGGCATAAAGGCTGCCAAGGCAGGGCCAAACTGTCAAAACGCTTAACACATCCATGCCAAAAGTAGTGGACCACATGATTATGACATAGAATTCTAAATCAGAAGTCATTGTCTCCTCAAACTATGGCTTTAGTGACTTTGAGAGTGCCCAGACTTCAGCCACTTCTGGTTATGTAGAATCATCTTCTGTCTCATTTTTTGCTTTGTCTGTGAACATACAAAAGCACATAACTTTTTATTTCATTTTGTGACACAACAGACTAGTGGTTTATTGCTGCCATTTTAGTACAGATTGTCAGTTTCAGGGCTCAATTAGCCTAAGAGGGCTCAATCCAACAGGAGTTTCATTCTCAAAGCATCATCTGGGAGAACACTGAAGTGTGCATACTATAATGTAGTACAGACTGCCTGCAAATGCAAGTGAAAACAGTGTGATCTCCACTGTGAATACATTCTTAATAGCCTAAAATAGCAAATTTAAGGTAATAATATAACTAGCAATTACTTGTCTGTATCTATACTAAATAGCTACTTGCATTCATCTGCCCATATAGACTGACTCTGTTGGCAAAGTCTGCCAGTGAGACTGAGTAATGTGACAGAGTGACATTCTAAGATTTGAATACAGTTTTTATTGCCTTGTCATCTGACAGCTTTAAAGCATTTGTACATGTGAGCTTTTCTCACATGGAAACTACATTGGTTGTCAGTGAGGTTTCTGTTCTGTTAGCTTTGTTTCCTTTCTTAAGAGTTCAGTGGGATCCTGGGGTCCCTGTGTGCTGACGATTCCCTGGAAGTCATCTTCTTACAAAGAACCAATACAAAACCTGTTCCATACTCCAAAGCTCCTGTTCATTCCAAACTGAACCTGGCTAACACTCTCCTGCTATGCCTATCTTGGCAAAACTCAGATCTGAAGTTAAAAAAGCCTGCATGGAAAAATCAAAAAGTTTTGTTTTTTTGGGTTTTTTTTTTCCAGAGGAAATAAATGTAAGAGTTGGTGTGTCTGTCCATTCACATACATTCTAATTGCTGTTCCTTTCTAAGCATAGGAAAATGAGAAACTTATAGACCAGAATATGAGTAACAGCTCAGTGACTTTGTATTTATTCTCATAAATGGTTGTATTTGCCAGATGTTGCTTTTAATATTGACTGAAGATAAATTATGTGAAGTTGAAAGTGTTTTACCTAGCAAGAAAAAAAGTTCTCAAACTTGTGATGTAAATACAGCCATTGGCTATAGCTGGAGAAACCAAAAGCATGGAAATAAGTTGCTGAAACATAGACATCTAATGCCTTCATATGGCTTAGGATATCTGATACGTGTACGGGCTACAGTTATGACAGCCTACTGGAAATCAGTGATGTTCTGGCATGCAGGATTGATGATAGTTTAGAGTACCCAAAATAGCATTGAACTGACCCTAAAAACCTCAATTCAAACCTTGAAAGTAAGTAGAAGGCAGAACTATCGATTTTAAATAAGTCTTCAAACCTACCAACTGGCTATGAACTCTGTACCTACATTCTGACAGTGGGAGCTTTGTCCATTACAGATGGGCAGTCAGCCTCTGCCAAATTCAAGACAAGTTAAAATGTAGATATTATTACTATGAATTTTATAGCTTATGCTCATCTGCAAGTCAGTTCACAAGAAAAGGTACTAGCATCCTACTGTGGCATCTGCACCTAAAATCTGAAAGTTTTGGAATGCCACATATTTGGCTTTTGGGCCTTGTAAAAATTGTGGGTGATGGAAGACATCAGCTGGTAGAATGTTTGTTATTTGGTCTATTACCTCAGAAAATTGGGTGTGGAAGATAAAGAAAAAAGCATTGTGAGGAAGTAGAAAAAAACTGATACAGAAGAGGACTGGAAGCTTCCAGGTCAACAGTCTTGTAGCATTCTCAGACTCTTTAGATTAGCTCTGATTGCTAACTCACTAAATTATTGCCCTTAGAGTTCTTGAATGAATGAACTATTTGGAGTGAACTATAATTTATGATTTGTATTTTACTATAAAACCAGTATTGTTAAGCAACTGCTGGGGGGAGATGGGTGAGGCACTGTCATATCTTGTTAAATCCCCTACTGTTTTATTTTAAATATTTTGAAGAGTAGGAGGTAGTTCTCTTCCATTTTTTTGTTGGTTTGGGGTTTGTTTCTGGGTTTTGTTGTGGGTTTTTTTTTTGGGTTTTGTTTTTTTTTTTTTTAAGAATCAGTAGAGTTTCAGTGTAGTATTCTCTTAGAACACTGGTTTCAAGATACTCCTTGACAGATGAAAAACTGTTTTTTTTTTTTTTTTTAAACTACTTATTGTACACAATTAGGGCCAATTAGTAAATGGTCGATTTAGTTTCTAATGCAGAACTTTGTCTTACTTTTCAGTAACAATTTTTAATGATATAGTGGTGTTGATTGAGCTATTATGCAGGGAGAACAGTACTCTTCATCCTCTTCATCTGTGAAGAAGATTACTCTTATACTCTTTGGTCCTTTTGCCTTTCCTTTAGCTTACTTTACTTGCCTTGCCTTTTCTGTCCTAAATTGGTAAAGGAAAATTGCAGTTTTCTTTTAACTCTTCCAAGAAGATAAAACTTTCCAGACCTCCTCACAGTGCTTGTATATTATGATACATTCCTAATTTGCAGGCTGTTGGATCGTGTTTATTACTGTCCTATTTTTAATAATCCTTTTCACAGGCATTTTCACTTATCTTCATTTTAATTTTACATATTAGTCCAAAACCTTTATAAAGATCAAGCACTGACATTTCCATGTTTTTCCTCCCACTACAAGGGAAGATCCTCCTGTCAAAAGTCATTAAAAGAAGAGTTCTGTTTTACATCCAGTTGATGTTCTTTTAGCTCAGGATGTTCCAGGGTTTTATTGGACCCTCACTGTGGGACAAAGAAAAAAAAAAAAAAGAAGGAGGAAAAAAAAAAGTAAATCTGTTTTATACAAAGTTGATAATTCTGTATTATTGCTTATGTTAAAATTTGATGCCAAAAGATAGTAATCTTTCCTGACCATTTTTAGTTATATCACATTACTTTCTGCAGAGAGTAAATGACACAATATTCTTGCTTGAAATTCTCCTTCATGTTTTAGACATCCACTCCCCCATCTACCGGTAGGTTTCTACATTTTACCAGACAACAGATTCTATAATCATAAAAGCATCAAAAAGTTTTATAAATCCCAAGAGGAGTGCCAGGCTACCAGTCTCTATTTTAATAATAGATGCAAAAAAAGTCATTAATCCGCAGAAACATACTAGGCTGGATCATATCTAAAACCAATAATCTTCATGGGAAATAGATAAATCTTTCAGTCAGGATAGTTTGAATCTGGCTATGGCTATACTATGATTCCTGGGTGATATAAAGAAGATCTTCCAAATATATAGAAGGTCTTCCAAATCAGAAGTCCAGCAGGGTTGACAGCAATAACTGCCAGGCCCTCCATCATCATCCCAGGAAAGTATCCATGTTCATGCAAAACTGCCTTCCCTTTCCTGCTTTCCTCTCCTGCTTCCCTCATGCCCCCCGTTAGCAAACCTAAAGGCAATGAACATAGACTCAAAATCGCTAATGTTAAGAAATTGATAATTTCAAGTCTCTCTCTTAATTTTAATTAAAGGCATCCAGTGAGCTGTTCTGGAAAAATTGTTCTGGTTAGATAAGACAGACTAGACTGTTCTGAGGGAAGTAATTGTTTCTTTCTTCCATGGAGGTAAGTCAAATGACCAACTTTCCACCTTTCCAATAACTAAGAAGTGTTTTTAAAAAGCCAAAAACAGTTATGACAAAATACTCCCCTGTTAATATCTTGTGTGAAGTATGGAATTCTGCTGCTTGATCTGGCCACATTCTACACAAAAAACTCTTCTGTTGATGGCAATATGGACCATGGAAGGACTGGTAGCCATGTAACATGAATCAGTTCTGGTGGCTGGAAGTCAGTTTTGCCTCAGTTTCTTGAATGTACATTTCTGACAGTCTGAATTAATTTCTAGATGTTCCTGGGTAGATCAGGTTTTGGACAATAACAGTAGTTTAAGTTTGAGTGATTTTTAATGAGAAGATTTATCACATCTGACTTCCAGCTTTCTTATTTGCCAAACTTTAACTTCCCAAAAAGATCAACAACTCATGCTACAGTTCATGCATTGCTTAATTGTTTTCCAAAAGCCAATTCTTGACTTTTATCTTAATTCTTGAAAAAATTGCCATGTGATGCAGGAACTTCTTGAGTCTTCATCAATACTGTTAACATTTTCCATTTGGTACAAAAGCAAGAGAAATTTAACTTCCTCAGGGACTTTTATGGGAGGAGTGGAATTCTCCCCAAAAACTTAGCGCTGGCCACGTATCTGCAATACAGCTAACACATCAGTCCAAATCTGTAATGCAGCATTTGTTTTTATGGACTGTTAAGGTCCCAGGTCAATAGTGTAATAGAGGGATCCTTTTTCTTGATGCCTGCCCTTGATGCAGTACAGTGGCTTGGGACCAGATTAGAGCCTCCTTTCCATGAAAAGCCACACTGAGGGTCGTAATTGGCACAAGCGAACTTGTTCTAGTCAAATTACATTTCCAAAGTATATAAAACCACTTTGAGATCTTTTCATCTTCAAATGTATGCTATATATACCCCAAGTATTGCATTATTGCTGGCTTGTTTTCTGCTTCACTCCGCTCTGTCCATCGTGCTCTGTCTAGATAAATGCTAGACACTGTTTTCCCTGCAGTCTGCACTGCCTAGAAAAAACATTAACTATTGTTGCCATAATGCACTAGATTTCTATGTTACTGAAGAAGAAGCAGTGGATGAAGAGACAGACCACTGTTTTTCATTAAGCTATTTTAATACCTGTTTCAGTTTAAGAACAGCAGGCCAAGTATCCGCATTCAACCACAAATAAAACTGTATTTAAATAAGATTAAGACTGTAAATTAAATTTCAGATCTTAAATTTTCTTGGTACATTACAAAACACAAGAGAAAAGAGCGGGCAAATCTTAACATACCAAAGGAGTTGAAAATGAAACCTTCTATGGAAAAAATGACTTCTTAAGGAACTTTTTTTGAGAAGATCTGCATTTTCAGCTAAAAAAAAAAAGTTGTATTTTCAAGATGAAAATTCAAATAAACAAAAACCCTTCAAAAAGCTGAACAGTTTTGTCTAAAAACTTAGAATCTTGATTGGCCATTGTAATGCTTTGTGGCAGTTGTAATTTTGGAACTTCATTAGCTTCTCCTTTCTCAGGGGCCAGGGCCCTTATCACTATACATGCAGGATGCAGTGGTCTCCCCATTTTAAAAACTCAGAGATACCTCGGGAAACTTTTAGGCATCTTTGATTTTATGGTTCTCTGGGAAGCTCAACACAAAGAAACAACTTGTTCTGGGTTGCATTTTGTTCACATTAAAAATCACATTTTTATCAAAAATAAATACTCTAAGTGAAAAACATCTTTTCATTTAAAGAACTAATTTTCCACTAGAGACTGTCACGACAAAATTTTTCAGCCACCCCCATTATAGTCACAACCAGGTATGAAAAAATCTGTGTTATTGCACTTAAACAGTGGGTTACCTGTTCCCATTTTTTTCCAGTGAGATTGTAGTGTTATTCAAACTTAACACTTGCTGCCCTTCAGTGAGTAAAGACAATGTAGCAAAATGAAAAGAGTCACTGTTTCCTATTTGAATGACTCATTGGATGCAGTTTTTGTTGGTCTAGAATGCATTATAAATGAATAAATCTCTCAAATTTTGGTGACCTGTAATACCCTTGAAGTGTTTTCAAATGCACCAGGGCAACAGAAAATACTTCAGGACTGTATGATCTGTTCTGGTTCAAATTGTAGGAATGGTTGAGTGTCTCACCAACAAGAAGTGCAAGTAAATTCTGATTTTGGATGTTTCTTCTCTGACTTTCCTCAAACTCCCACCATGTAGTTAAAACCATAATTTCAATAGCCATTACTGCCTGAAGGTCACAAGATTCCTTATTCTGGTTGCTGTCCTGTTTAGCTCAATAAAGGCTATATCCTGCCTAGCTTAAGGGGTCTACCATTTTAGTGTCTTGCAGGGCCTAATCATGTTTAAAAAGCAATCTAAGATCACTTTTGGGACAAGTTTTAGTTCCTTTGAGTTGATACAACAGAGAATGAGCAAAACAAAAAATATCAGTATAAATGTCAGTGGTTTGAAAGGTCACTTCTGCCCTTTTCCCTACCAACATCCCAAGTATGAAACAGTGACTTCTAATGTAGTCACACATCCTGTAGTTCATTCCTTTAACTAAACCATCTGATATAATAATAGCAAATGACTGTAGGAGGAGATGGTTGAGTTTCAGCAGGCATGAAGCCTCATGTTACTCAGAGCAGTGTAAATAGAATTGAATCCACTGCAATTAGAAGAGTAATGTCATGGGAAGCCTTATGAAGAGAGAAGAGAATCAGACTTGGAGGAGGTTTTTTTTAATATTTAAATTTTCCTCTAAATGGGGACATTAGTGGTACCGGACTGATGATGGTGTTATTGTCTCTCTTGCAAACACACTGATCACTCATTTCTTTAATAGAATGTGGTACATCAGTCTGCTGGATCAGTGATAGTAGGACTGTCTACCCCAATCCTGCTGCTATTGCATAGCTGGAATTCCTCTTGACTTTAATGGATGTGCTGTCAACACAAGGGCTCAGCTGCTCCACTTTTATTGCCAGCTGAAAGAGTGGACGAAGTATTATCTCCTTATTAACTTTCTGTAAAATTTCATTCTCTCCAGATGAGATGATGAGTTTTGCACGTGGAAAAATATTCATATTCAGAAGCACTGAATATTCATGAATACTTTCATCCATGTCTAGGAATGTAATCTCAGACAACTAGTCATATGCTAGGCTCAGGGATATCATGGTGCAGTTACATTTTCAATATGCTTGTCAAAATGAGCCTGTCTGACTTTTATATGGGGCATCCCCTGTCTACAGCAAGGCTAGAGAAAAAATGACTGGCTTCAGATCTTTTTGTCCCCCGTGTAACTGAGTAAGAAGGTGAGTGGGTCAGAATGCTATCTTTAAGCTTAATTTATTTTTTTGCATACATGCTTTTATTGGAGCCATATGTAATTTTGTCATAGTCTTTCTAATCTATAACATAATCAGTCATACTCACACTTGGTGGCATACACAGAATTCCCTGTTCTGAGTCCTTTCTTTGCAGTCTGCTTTCCCTTCTGTCAATATTGACTTCACTGCACGTTTCTTGATTTTTGCCTTCAGTCTCAAATGCTGATTGTTTAAGCATTTTCTACATAGACCATTTCAGGGATCCCTTGTCCAGCTGTGGTATCCATACTGAAGGATACAAGAGGGTACAAAACTGCAGGAGCAACTAGGTGCTTGATCGTAAAGCTAGTAGAGTTTATTTTCAGCATTAATCCAGTAAGTAAGAATGTTTCCACAGTCAAGGCTGCGAGTTTTTTGTGAAGTTAATTGTATTTTGCAAATAAAACTCAATGTAAGTATCATAACATCAACATTGTTCATCTGAATGCTCAAGATCTTGGCCTATATTCTGTGCCAATTCTACTTCCTCAGGGTGTCACTGGGGAGACTTAAGTGGTCTACAAAATATTGTATGCAAAAGCATCTGACGTCAGCTAGTGCAAGGAGACAGAATGGTTTCATTGCTTACATTCAGGGCAGCCAGCCAGGAACTCCTGGGCTCTGACCCTGGCTCTGCTTCTGGGAGGGCTGCTGCAGTCTGGACAAATCAGTGCAAGCTAAAGCAAAAGTTTCAGCAGAGAGATGGTTTATACAGCTTCTAGTACAGGACTATTGAAAACAGTAAATAACTTTACAGACTCTTATGGTATAGGAGGTGGAAGTGAAGAAAAAGATTTTGTATTGACCAGTTGAAATAGTTGAATTTCTCCTAGTGAAGAGGCACAACCTAAACCCTTTCTCTCAGTTTCAATTTTGCATCTAGACTTCTGGGTTTTTTTTATCAGATTCTTTGTTTCATTAATGTAAATGATTGCATTAGTTTTTCACTCTTTTTCCTTGCAATTGATTGACAACTTCAAAGATTCCTCCCTGCTTTTCTGCAAACTCTACCTGCTATTGGATGACTGTAATTAATGTATAAGTAGAACAGAAGTGAAAAGAGGATGCCCATGACTTTGGTGCAAGGGAGAGTCTGTGTCTTCACCTCCATGTCATCTTTGTCTAAATGACTCTACTGTAGTTATTCACAAACATGACCCAAGGAAAACAGGTTTGTAAATGTGCAGGTTTTTCCAGTCTTCTTTAGCCTGTGTTTGCTCCTGATTGATGAAATAAGTCCCATTAAAGGCCCTTGTGGACTTCATTAATTATGGTAGTGGTTGATTGGTTTGGCTGAGATTTGCTTTATAACAATAGACATATTCAATTAGCAACAGCTTCAGTTATGACAGCTTCAAAGCCTCCTGGGAGCATCAGGCACCAGGCTTCCTTTTGTGCTATTTTCAAGCCATCAAACAACCTTTCATCTTCCCAAATTAAAAAGAAAACAAAGCATACAGTGTGTAATATGTAGAAAGAATAACAGATCTGTCTTCACATAAGCAATAATAAAACTTCTCCTTATTAGGTGACTGAATGCCAACATTGCTGTTTCCTGTGATGCTTGTTATCTGGAAAAGTTAAATATTTAGAATCTGTTTTATTTGAACAGTACTGCTAAAACAAGTCCTTTAGATTTTCTCTTGTTGGTTGCAGAGCACCTCAAAATAAATGAGGTATATGTGTGGGAAGACAGGATGGGAGCAGGTCTGAAAGGGCTGGAAGTGTTTGTGGGAAGCAAGCTAAGGAAACACGTTGGAAATTAACACTTTCTGAAAGCTGTTTTTTACTCTCACACATAATGGATTGTTGGACAATACTTACGTAATGTTTATTCTATTGGTACAGGTCATTTATGTGGTACGTTAAACACATTTAAAACTAATAATCTTCTGAGAACTTAAAGTAACCATGGCTTGTAAAGTATCAAGGATCATTAGTCACACTTTGAAACTCTAATTTTACTGGTTCAGAAAAATCTTTGACTTTACTATTATGCATCATCAAAGAAAACTTTAAAACTGTTATGGGTATGCGAGGGACCAAATTTTCTGTTAGGGATCCTTACTGTGTACAGTGGAATGGTTCCAGTTTACAGGAGCAGAAATTGTGGCCTGGAATTTTCAATACAATAAGGGTCTTCCATTCTTCAAAAGCATAGTGATGTTTCACTATCACACCATATTTAACATTATCTAAACTTCAGAGAACTATTCCTTTTTAAAAACCGATATGAAAGTGGGGTGGAACTAGCATTTTTATTTTTAATTCAGGTTGCCCTTGTTTTTCCCTGAAGTTTGAAGTTTCTCCAAAGCCACGCCAAGGATTTGGCATTGCTTTTGAAACCAAAGCACAAGCTGAGCTGTTTAACCACAGCCATATGAAAAAAGAAAAGAGCTACATAAAACTATATTAAAAAGTTGGAGCTGAAAGAAATAATATTAGAATATTCTTACTGGCTTTCATTCTTCTTTGGCTCATGCTCTTTATTGCATACAAAACTTTGCTGAAATCAACAACAAACTTCTATCTGAATCCTGCACCTCTGCTGTTACGAATATGGATTTCCTACATTCTAGGTAAATAGTCCATTTTGGATATAAGGTGCTGCAGGGGAAAGACCTGGACAGCTTTTAATCTAAGATGAGCCTTGAATTTGTGCAGAGTTAAAGCAGTTTAGTTACATTTTGATCATGTAATTTGTTAAATCTCATACTGAGGAAAAGAGTTAATACATTCTGGGAGCAGTGTGACTCAGCAGATGACAGCACTTTACAGTATTTGCTTCTTGCTCTGTTAAAAGACTTTGTTGCACAACATGGTTTTTCTAATTAGAGACATGAGCATGCTCATTTTTCACTGGCTTCTTGCCTTCTCTTTGACAAGATGAAGAACAGCGAGTCAGTATATAAGTGGCTAGTTTTTGATTCATCTGTCATTATTTAACTTTTCAGGGTGCAGATATGTTCTCATCATGAATAAAAGTTTCATATATTGGGATATTTTAAATCAAGTAGGTTTGAAGGGTACATATCTGAGAGCCCTGGAGGTGGAATCATTCTGCTCAGTCACTGAAGAGGCAGTAGGAATGATGGAAGCATAAACTTTTGCATTATGGCTGTCAAAATGACACTCCCTGAAACACTGAGGGAGAGGAGGATTTCTGTTTCAACAGCTTGTTTAACCACTGTATTCTTGCTCAGTGTCAGAGGGCCAATTACATGAAGCCCATGCAGGCTCCTGTGGACTAGAGGTGCATATTATATTGACCATTTTGTAAGATACTGCGAGACGTGTAAAGGAAACCTACATAAATGCAAAACAGTATTCTCTTATTTTTTGAATACATCTGCATATTTTTTAACTGTGCACCTTGGATCATATTCCCATAAACCAGCCAGGAGTCCTCCTACCTGCTGGCTTCTGCAACAGTAGTCAGGGTTCTCTCTGTAAAGTGGCTGGAAATGAGATCATGCTTAGAAAACAGCAGCCACCTCGGACAGGAGTTAACCAATAAGACTGGAAAACACTGCATGGCGCCAACAACGTTAGCCGTGTGGACCAATGGCAGGAACACGTCACAAACTGCAGCCACAGATGCCAGTGTACACTTCTGAAATGAAAATTACTTGCATGCCTAAGGTCAAGTATCTGAAGTCATATCCAGGCATTGACGTAAGTATCTCAGTTTCTGAAATGGTGAGCAGAAACAACTCCCGTTTCACTGAGGAGAAATGCTAGGTTGGTAAATGTTCCTGCAAGCTGGCTGGCTCATTGAAGTGCCAAAGTATGAATTTAGGTGCCTCAGTTTGCACATTTTGTTTTGTAATTTTTAGTACAGTTCTTCAAACAAATACTTACCCTCAGCTCACCTGGCAAAGACTTTCATTTTCACAGCTCTGTGGAAAAAGTGAGCCAGCTTTATTTTCATTTCAAGTATTTCTTTAAAAATGAGAGTTTTTCCACTGGCAGAAGGCTAACATTTGCTGGTCAATATACTCATAAAGCAAGAATGGTAGCTTTGCGCAATTTTGCTTAAGGAATGAGCTTTTAGATTGGTATAGCAAATTGGCCAGCCAGCCACTGTGTTTGGGAAAAGCCAGTGACTTTCAATTGCTGTAATTTTGGGCGGTGCCTTTCTTATTTAGTTGATCTTGCAGTCTGAATGCTGCAACGCTCTCTGCTTTAGCAGGGTGAGGCAGCCATAGCTAGTAATAATAGGAACTGATATTTCCTCTTAAGTAGGACAAGCAGTTTTCAGTCCATTTGGCAAATGATTGCTTTCAGGTGCATTCTTGCAGGATAAGGCAGTCTTCTGGGCAGTATTCGCTCTCATTTTAGGGTAGTCAAGTTAACAAAGTAGAGCAAGAGCTCCTGGAGATGATAATCTGTCTTCTCTCTAGTTTGTAATGAGAAATTGCAATCTAGGTGAATGTCCATGGCTCATTGAGTAAAAGGGGATGAGGGACCTCCTTTCCTCAGAAGATTTTTCATACTCATTGTGAAGCCTGATGCCATGTGATTGACCAGCTGGCTTAAAGGAACTTTTGATTTGCTTTAAGGCGGGATTCAGAGATCCATTGTAGAAATCAGGGTGTAAACTCAGTCCTTGGATCAAGTCTGTCTAGTGCAATCCACTTTGCAAAGGCTTGCTGTCACTTCCTACATTGCTGTTAGTGATTTAACAAAAATGTGCTACTCTTGGTTCACTGCTCTCACACATTTCATAGATGGTATAATAAATGCTTGAATAGGAATGTTTCGGGTATACATTTTGGCTCTAATGCAAAATGTATCTTTGAAATAACTCAGATTTATAGTCTAATTTATAGTCTATTTTTCTCTGTCATTTATCTATGGCAGGAGTAAATGCTAATACTTAAACATCTAAAGCCAGATTCTGTCATGCTTGTAGATGGAAGACTAGATTCTTTGTGAGTGGACAGATCTCACACTACTGTTCTTGTCAATCTAAATAACAATGGCAAAATATAGAGTTACATTTTGCTTAAAAACAGCTGCTAATCTGTACAATGGCAGTGGCAGAAATCAGTGAAGGAGAAAAAAGTTTATAAATGAATAAGTAATTTAAATTAGTAATAAGCAAGTGAGAGGAGAAGTTTAAATACTTAATATTCCTCTTCTTTAACCAATAAGTTGGGCTAAAAATTAAACAAGCAAACAAACAATGTCAAAATAGCAGGCTTTTGAGGCAATACGGTTCATTTTCTTTTACAGTGTTGTGGTTACAGTTTTTCTCATGGTACTCTTAGTGTCTCAATTTCTAAGAAAAATACAAAAATTGTAGAGGTATGTGCAAAGCCTTTCCTAAACCAGAAACTCTTTCAAAAGTTCCAATAGACAAGTGGGTTTGGATTTTAGTTGGAGAGCAAATTGTCCTATTTTCCTGTGACATATTTGTCTTGTGGGATCACAAACTTGTGTCTGTTGATGGAACCAGAATTTATGTACTGCAGAAATCCTGATTTGACATAGGGCTACTTGCCTGCTCAAACCCAGGGAAAGACTTGAGAAAATCATGGTGTATACACATAGATTAGATTGGTTGTGATCACATTCTTTTCAGGTAAGCTAAATGGGGGCTGGTGGTCTCTGTGGTTTGATCTTTTTTTTTTTGATGTGCTTAGTGAGTTTCCAGCTGGTTCTCCTTGTGTATTGCAATGCCTTTGCATACAAATGCACACAGATAAATGTGAGCATCTGTCTGTGATTTATCCTGCTTTGTGGAGTAAAGTACATAAATTAATTTTTAGGGCTGCATTGAAGCCATGAGCTTTGTGTTTAGCTACAATCATGCACCCAAGCTCTAGAAGTGCAAAATACTGATCAACTATACACTGAGAGCATTCTGCAAATGCACACAAGGGGCCTGAAATATTTGGTTCCCACAAATTTTCACAAACAAGGAAAAATATGGGTAGGATATATTGCCAGCTTTCTCCAGGCCTTGAGAGCACTCATGCTGATGTGTATCTAAACCTAATGTAAATCAAAACTTGTGGTGCCAGATGAGCATTAATACTGTAATTTAGTCATAGGTTTTCATTGCCTTTTTGATGCTGGGACTAAGGTTGAGTGTTTATTAATGTTACCTATTCCTTACAATCAGTACGTGGTCCATGAGCAAATGTTAGCCTTAATTGGAAACATACTTGCATGTGAAAATGTTCAACTGGGGTCTGATGTATTGTCCATTGAATTTTGTGGGTATTTTTCCATGGATTTCTGCTGGGGGAAGACTGGGCCACATAAATACTTTTTATTTGATTTTAGGTTAATGAATAGTCTTTATAGAAGTTAGTAGCATGAGCACATTAATTCCTGTATTTATTTATAGCCTTGAGCTGCACTGAATTCCTGTTAGAGTTGAGTTTATTTGAAACTGTCAAGAGAGGGCAGGCAGACAAATTCTTGTAAGAACAGGTCTTCTTAAGAAAGACTGGTGTGAGATGCCCATAGAGTGGCCATGAAGGATGAGGAGAAATAACTTTGTGTACATAAAAAGTATGAAGTTGGCATTTTAAACTGCATTATATCAAAACATCTACTTCAGAGAAGGAATCTGTCATGCTAGAGAAGGGCTAAATGAAATCTGGAAACCCTGAAGGAATACGAAGCCACAGAGTTAACACCTCTTGTTCACTAGAATGAAATAATTTAAGGACTTTTTTTTGCCATTTGTGTTGGCTGTGTTTCTAACAGGACCAGACACGGTGGATTCTGGGTGATGAAGTTGGTCAGCTACAGATAAAGAACCTGCTAATTTGCCTCGAAAATACATATTTGCTGGTTAGGAATAACAGGGCCACTGTTGTAATGGATCATTTTGCCATCCAGTCAACCTACACTCCTCTGCAGGGAGAGCATAGCTTGAATAGAAATAATCCTACTTCCCACTCCTTTCTGAAGTGAACATTTTGGTCATATGTGGAAATACAATTTGTTGTAGTGTAAGTGGAAATCCATTCAATGAAATTTGAAGACTATGAAAAGTAGTTGAAAACATAAAACCATATTGGAATCAGTTTTCTTGAAGCCTTTTAACTGCACTGGTTCAAGTAGGGTTCATCCTAAGCAAATGGATCAAATTCTTATCCCTGTGAGATGTGAATTCATTGGAGCATTGCAGGGGTGACAATGGGATGACTATTTTTCATCCTAATTATTATGGTTATGAAATAAATTAGCACAAAGCTTGTGTAATTAAGTATTTGAAGTGCTCTAAAGGGGTGCATAAATTAGGCTTGTTAACAAAGGACAGATAATTTGATTAACAGAAATTGTCATAAAATTTAAGTCCCTACATATTGAAATTTAAACGTGAATATACTCTGTCTCTAAATCCTCTCAGAAACATGGGACAACTGCAATATTAACTGTCTCTAACATTACACTGCACTCCCAGAGCATGTGTATCACTTTTTGGAGTATTTTTATTCACAGGTTTCTTGTTACCTGCTTTCTATAGATGACATTGAGCTTCAAGCAGTAATAAAAGATCCCTTTACGCTGAAAACCAGGCTGTCTAAATTGTCCTTTCATGGCTTATTATGATAATAAGGAAAGGGGAGAGAAGGAACCAACTGAAACCATAATTTCTTGGAATGGATTCTGTTTGTCATAAACATATTGTAGGGTTAAGGAAATTGAAGGGAAATGTTTGTATAGTGGCAGGAAATGTTAAAGTAACATACAGATGCCTTTGTAATTTTCTGCAGATTTGGCAATTCATTTCTACATAACATTGACATTTAGACATATATATAGTGATTTGCATTCAAGCAAAAACCCTCTCCCAAATTATTTATAATCACGAAATTCCACATGTTGGGAGAAGCTGTGATAAGACACAGCACAACAACTGCCAGAATTTCTGAAACAAGGGGATAAAACATCTCCTGTTACAAGACCAACAGGATGATAATCATAACTTACATAGTAAGTGATCAGCAATTTAGATGTGCTACAAACAAATGCACAGTTATGTAGTTTTTTCAGGATGACTTTTCCAGAAAAGCCACCTCTTTTCTCCTTCAGGACATCCCCTTGTAAACATCAATTGACAGTAACCCATCAGAGATGAACAAATGGAGTCTTTCACAAATAAAGATTTAGTGTTATACCTTACTACTACTGCAGTATTTTTCTGTTCATGTAAAATAACTTAATTCATTGAAATCCAGAACGTTTTCTTAAGAATAACTGGCAACAAGAATTTGTTGAAGGTTTTATACGAAACATGAAACTTATCCACAGAGTTTATCACTAGCTGAAGTATCTTTTCCATTGACAAAAGATGCAACATTTTAGCTGATTGTTTTTAGTGGACTACGAAGGCATCTTGAACCAGAACAGGGAAAATATATTTAGTAACTACCATTTAAACTGTAAAGGGAAGAAATAGAATAGAAATATGACTTAGGACTTTCAATGTACATTACATTTAATCAGATTTTAAAACTCAGTTGTGAGTGGCAGTTTTAATCATTCAGGAAGTCCTTGTTCAAGGTAAGTCATAGGGTGGTGCAAAGGGTCTTGGTGTAAAACTGAGCAAAAAGGTATATTTGCTTACACAATAAATGTGTGTGTTGAATCACTTATGAACCTGGAATAAAATACAGTTTTGTATAGAAATTGCAAGAAGGTTTATCAACCTGAAATTAAGGATCCCAACTGGCTAACAGTGTAAACTATGTCAAAAGGGTTTTTCAGCCATCTAATTATTTTATTGAACTAAGATGCTTGGAAAAGCATCCAGTTTTTCCAGCAAGATCAAACTGAAGGAACTAAGTGAAATAACAGCAGAAGCATATTCCCTGAAAGAAGCTAGAAACTCAGTGCCTTTCTCTTTCCAGAATGAGTGTTACTGTAGTAACTCATTCCATAGAAAATGTGATGCACTTTCATAATTAAGGTGTTTATCCTACTTGTATTGTGGCATACATCTTATTCTGTACTGTTCATTTTATGAACTTCTGGCATCTATCTGTTATGGTTCCAGATCTTTGTTGTTGTCAGATTATTTGGAGAAACTGTCTGACATTTTCTATGTTAATGACATTTATCACTGGTTCTCCTGGCAAATGACTGTTTGTTGACCGTGACTCTTCTGACATTACAAAGGCAATTATTTTTGGTATGGTAGCACTGTGATAAGAGCTCTTAGTCATCACAGAGTTACAGTTGCATCTTTTCAGTACCCTTGTAAAATATTGAAAGAAGTGTGAAAGGGAATGAATAATTCCCTCAGAGAGGAAATTAAAAAGAAGACTAATACTCTGGTTCTGGGAATAGCAGGCAGTATTATAGGTAAGCCTGATAGCTGATCTAAAGCTTGTTAGCCATTCTGTAGGGCTAGAAAATAGTACATTTTTCTGCACTTTGAATAAAATGGATGAACTGGGTTGAGCAGATTTGTAGTGAAGCTCAGTCATTTGGCACACAGCTACCTGACAGACTCAGTGACCAGTCCATTATGCTAATTTATGTTTTTTCCTATTTGTCAAAAAATAATCTATACTTTATCCAATGCCTAATTTAGGACTAATGATAAATTCCTCCTCTTGTTACAAATTCACATCTGTAAGGGAAGAATAAGAGATTAAAGGTTCCAACAAGAGGAGCATTCTTCCTGAAAATATCATAGTTTCTTTTATATATGTGGGTTTTTTCTTGCCTTGAATGCCTCTGCTGATGCTGCTCTTCAAAGACAGACTTTTCATCACTACAGTCCTCCCAGGTACAGGAGTTTTACCTTGGTGTTTTCATGACTCCTGGGCTTTTTGGTCTGTTTTTCGTAGGCTTCTGCAATTAAGAACATATCTTTTAATCTTTAAAACGCCCTTTGATTGCTGTTACTGGCTGCCCAGTCTCACTTGCAGTGTTAAGTTCTGTGAGTCTTCTGACTGTTCCTTCTAAAGCTGTAAGCTACATTTGCAACCCTCCTTTAACATCTCTCCCACAATACTGCTTTTTCTGTACCTCTAAAGACACATGGGAGAAAAAAGACCAGAACCAACCTGACCTAGTGCAAGAGAGAGATTTCTAGCTTGAGCATCACCTTGCAGAAAACCTTGCCTAGGCAAGTCAATCAGGAGAGTAAAGACAATTTGGCTAGATCTGTAACACCTGCTCTAAAATCATCCCATCACACATGTCTGCACTGGCCCCCGACTCCAGTGGTTTTGAGTCAGCAGCACAGTCTTTCTCTGGCTGTTTCAATCAGTGGAAACTAGAGCTTCCAAGAAATTGGGTGATGTAGCTTATGCTAGCAGCTGAGCAGTCTGTATCTGATTCTGCCCTGGGAATTGTCCACCACAGCCGCTCCATGATATTATATTTTGTCTGTCTGGAAGACCTGACCGTGTAGTCTTTATATACCAATGTATTTTCTAAACAAAGCTGAGAGCATGAAAATCTATTGCTCCTCTGGGTTTATGACAGATAATAATACCCGTACATCTGCCAGATTGTGTTGCTAGTTACGAGGATGTAAAATGAGAGAAGGTTACAGTAGCTAAGGGAATGTTCCCAAGGTTTATCAGTATGAAAGAGAAAAGAATTCAGTGGAGTTTAAGGAAGAGTAATGATTTCCACCCTCTCACTGCAGCTGTTTCATCCTGTTTGCTCCTTTTTGCTTGATTATATGCAAAACATAAAAAGTGAACAACTAAGCCAACTGATGTATTTTCCAGGGTTGTCATACCTTGTAACTTGATAATCATCATAATCCTGATTCACCAAGGGGAAGATTTATTTTGGTTACTTAACAAGGGTGCTGGTGACAGATTTCTAATTTGTGAAACCATAGATATTTCTGTGATGGTTTTAACATGCAAATAGTTACCTATTTCTGTTTTTTTAAAGGATTCTTTCTGTCCTCACTATACTTGTTCGCTGCATATGGTTTATTATCTAAACACTGGTGCTTTGAGAGCTATTCAGTCTCATCTTGTCAGTGTGTATATCAAGACAGAAACATGCAAAATCAATTTAGCTGTTCTGCTCAAATACTGTGTGAAGCAAAAGAGGAAAAGAAAAGCATCAACCAAAGAACTGAAAAAAATCCACTCAAGTCTGTGTCTTTTAATCATGCTAGCAAGTGATAGCTTGTTTTTGAAACCTTTTACATGGATTGGAACAAAACACACTGTTTTGGAAACCAGGGTATTGCACTAATGGAATTTTTTTCCATTTAAAGTATGAAGGTGTTTAACTTCCCTCCACCTTTTCAAATGACTTGCCGGTTTTGGCCATCTGCATTAGCAAAAAGCTGGCAAGCAGCAGTAGCATTCTGGACATAACTAATACTTTCTGTTAGGTTTTGTCTACAATTTGCAAAGCATTTTCTGAACCCTGTGGATAAAGTGTAAATAAGATTAAATTGAAGCTGAAACTCATTACAGATACACTAGAAAATCCAGTCAGGATTCAACTTGTCCTTCTGTTGGTTAACAGTGAAAAAGCAAGAGGTGTGACAGATTCAGAGAATAAGTGTGTCACTAGTCTTTGACTGAGGAGAAACTTTTATTGATTGAAATTCTAGTAACTTGAACATTTTCTGTCAATAATGTGTGTCTGTAGAGTGTTTAGCATTCATGTTTTTCAAATATTTAATTTTCTTCACTGGGTTAATTTGGGAATTAGACAGAAGCTATTCTATTAAACTATATAAATTTCACATGATAAGAAACTGATTTTTAAGTTCGTGAAGAAATAATGGGTTGAGAAAATAGACTGAGTCATTTGTTATCATTGTAGTGCCATGTATACCAATTAGTAGTGATCAGAACCTCCTCAGCAGAGGGTTTTCTTTCCACTTGGTGTGAACTGACTGGCGTTCTCAGGCCTTGGCGTTTCTGCTCTTTGCCTCCTGATTCATAGTTTCACATAAAGGCTAGGAATGTGTAGCTATGTAAAGTTTTCTAGAGTCCATAAGAGATCTGGGACATATTGTTTATGCAGATATAACAATTATTACTTTTTCCCATGGGTCTTTGGTCTCTAGAGCAAATTATACTTCGCTGCTACCAGAATTGCCAGAAAAGAAGTGGAAGACTTTTCTCACTGTATTAAGGTGTTGTTCCAAAACTGAAAAGAAAGGGCATAATATAAATACCTAAATTATTATCTAGATGAATTCATATGAGGAATTCTAAGTAGTTGGATTTTTTTTCTGTTTTCCTGGAAAACAATCAGTGGTTTAGAGACTTTGGAGTAGGTGAGGATACTTTTTAAAGTGATGGAGAATGTATTTGGTTAACCATATATTATATCTAGTATGGAAAAGAGAGTGTCCAGATGTTATTAGGACTGTATTATGGAGCAGCTGGACAAAAAGGAATTAAAGTTCCTGACAGTAGACACGATAAACAAATGTATAGCTGTTATTTGAACTGCAGTGAGCCACTTAGAATACAATACTTAAAAGCAGTCAAAGAAAGTAAAAAAAAAAAAGTGTTTGATAAATCTAGCAAACCCTTTACATATACCTTCTTCAATATTTTTTCTTGTCCTTCCAAAAGCATCATCATGTGACCAAGAGCTTCAGTCAGCCCTGGAGGAAGCTAAACAGCCCCAGAAAGACAATGTGTTTATTCCAGAGTGTGCTCAGGGCGGCCTCTACAAACCAGTGCAGTGCCATCCTTCCACAGGCTACTGCTGGTGTGTTCTGGTGGATACGGGACGTCCCATCCCTGGTACATCAACCAGGTAAGTGAATACAAATTTGTTGCTCTAAATTTGCAGTGAGAAGATGCCTTAGTGTGTATGCACTAAGTAGCATGTAGATTTCCGTTGCTGGTGGCATTATAGGTTTCTTCCACTATGAAGTGAAATACATATATAAGAAACATCAAAAAATAAGGTTATGTGGCCACAGACTTTCACTGAAATGTCACATGCAGTTTGCTCTCTTTTACTTCTGTTGTGTCCTGGGAAGCCAAGGCTTGGAGCAGATGAGTAAGCCCAGAGGAAACCTCACACTCAGCTTGAACATAGAAGAGCTAAGTAAGATGGTCTATAACAGATATCATGTCCAACCTCAGAAACATACAGTTATTTTTCCAGCATCCTCCTCAACTATTCCATATGACTGTTTTTGATGGAACAATTGCTTGAGAACCCATAAAGAGGAAAGATCATTTTAGTGTGTTATTAATAGAAGCTTGGAGTTGAGTCGTCTCAGCTGAGCCGGATACATGGTAAAGTGTTGTGAGCCACATAGAGCAGATGCAGGCAAGGCAAGTATCAAGTTCCGAAGGATGTTATTTAGGCTGGTTATTGAGGTTTGGCCCTTGTAGGAATGCTATAGAAGCTCATGTAAAGCTGGTGAGCAGTATGGGTATCTTGATACAATCATAAATATTTTCAAGCTTAAGCAAAATGGTTTTTTTATCATTTGCTTAAGGTTCGTGAAAAGACATTAGAAGCCCCTTGCCGTAAAGTGTTATATTCTTGGGGAGTGTTTTTCATGAGTTCTTCAAGTGCTGATTTATTAGCTGCTGTTTATGCCATATTCTAAACCATGCCAACTATGGTACCATCTGAAGTGAACATGACTGAAAGTTACTGTTGATCTGCTGTTCCTGGCAAGTTGAGATCCATAAACTGTTGAAACAGAATAATTGAAATTTGATCCTGAAACTGCAGGGTCACTGCGCATATTGTTTGAGGACATAGACATGTCCTCTAAAGATTCCAGATGCTCCTTTTTTGGCTAGTCCTCCATTCTCCACCTTTAGGTTTGTTCACTGATTCTAATTCCTAGTGCTAATCCTTCTTTGAATTATACTTTAAATCATTTTATAGAACCTACTCTCTAATTTGGTCCAAATCCAGGTCTTTGGCCTCCATCCTGTACTGATGCAGGGGATTAATCTTCCCCAGGTGTGGGATTTTTGCATTTGCCTTTTCTTAGCTTTCTGAGATTGGCGCCAACCCATTTGTCCAACCTGTTGAGTTCTCTCTGAATGGCAGCACAACCCTCTGGTGTGTCAGCAGCACTTCACAGTTCTGTAACATCTGCAAACTTGCTGCAGTTTTTATCTGTTCCAGGATTCTGGTCACCAATGAATAGGCTAAACAATTCTGGCTCTAGTATTGAACTTTGGGGCACTCCACTTGTGGTTGGCTTTGAGCAGAAATTTGTGCCGCTGATCCCAATTCTTTGAGACTACCAGTTCAGCCAGTTTTCAGCACACCTCAATGTTCATTTATCTAGCACATACTTCAGCAGTTTGTCCATGAGAGACAGTGTCAAAACCAGTGTTAAAATTAAGATAACATCTGTTCACCTCTTTTTATCCGCTGAGCTAGATATCTCACCATAGAAGGCTTGCAGGGCCAAGCATGATTTCCTCTTCATAAATCCAAGCTGACTACTCTTAATCACCTTCTTTATCCCTCATATGTCTTGAAATAGCTTCTAGGAAGATTTGTTTCATCACCTTCCAGCTCACTTTCCTATTTGTGTGCATAGCGTGCATACAGTGCGTGCCCTTTTGACTTCTACTGTCATACAGACTAGAATTCAAAGTCTTCCCAACCCTAATGTATCACCTATGTATCTAGAATCAGTTTTCATCTTCTTTTTTTCCTGTTTGGTCTGCCGGCCTCTTCTGTTAGGCAGCTACACAGCCACTCAGCTGTGGGGAAGAGTTGTCAGGGGAGTCTTTCATGGTGCTGCAACTTTGGTCTCCAGAGTTGGAAAGCCAGCAAATTGGATTCAGTTATTTCATGCATATGGTTTAGACACAAATCTTGCTTTTGTATGAGCGCTCTGCCTGATGGTTGTTACTCAAAAGATCAACTGCTGCGGTCTTACAGAATCATTGAACAGTTATGGTTGGAAAGGACCTTAAGATCATCTAGTTCCAAACCCCCTGCCATGGGCAGGGACATCTCACACTAAACCATGCCTCCCAAGGCTATGTCCAACCTGGCCTTGAACACTGCCAGGGATGGAGCATTCACAATTCCCCTGGGCAACCCATTCCAGTGCCTCACCACCCTCACAGTGAAGATCTTCCTCCTTATACCCAATCTAAACTTCCCCTGTTTAAGTTTGAACCCATTACCCCTTGTCTTATCACTACAGTCCCTAATGAAGAGTCTATCCCCAGCACCCCTATAGGCCCCCTTCAGATAGTGGGAAATTGGAAGGCTGCTATGAGGTCTCCACACAGCCTTCTCTTCTCCAGGCTGAACAGCCCCAACTTTCTCATCCTATCT
>JAOEHY010032385.1:0-48420 GCA_025447955.1 Psilopsiagon aurifrons | reverse complement strand
CAACACCCCCAAGTCCTTCTCCACAGGGCTGCTCTGAATCTCTTCTCTGCCCAACCTGCAGCTGTGCCTGGGATTGCATCGATTCAGGCGTAGGACCTTGCACTTGGCATGGTCAAACTTCATCAGGTTGGCATCACTGCTGACTGCCTATGTGGGAAAGATACACGCAAGATACTGGCAAAACTTGAGTGACAGAGGCTCAAGTACCTGACACACACCCCACACAACACCTGCATAAGGCTAGAGAACACAAAAACTCTTACTGACATGTTTCTGAAATTAAGCTATGAAAATTCAGCTTCATTTAATATGCGTTCATCAAAATGCATGTACCTAATAGACCTGCTTGTCTCGATTCTGATGTGTTCCTTTGAATCACTCTTCCCTCGTGCCTGCTTCTTACATAAAGAAAGTAAGATTATGGGCTTTTTCTTTCTGCAGTATACCAATAATTCTGAAAAGGCTGAGCTGCAGTTATAATATATCTGTATATACTGGTCTCCACATCTAATTACTGTGTATGCACATTCACTAAAATAAATTGTGCCTATCCTAGTATTCTTAGAATCCCAACCAAAATGAACAATATTTTCATAATACACATCAAATCCATAAACTCTGAATGATCCAGTAGAAGCCTATCATTTAAACAAACATGTACATATGTATTTAATAATATTGAGCTTACAATGAAGATTTGGTAAAACAAAAAGGGAAGTTCTAATTAGCTGAAAATAATACAAAAATACAAAAACACTTCACATTGCAACAGAGTCAAAAGCAACAGCTGGGACGTATTTGGGGCTATCAATTAGAGTGTTGCATTTTACTCAATTCATACTTCATAGAACACAAAGCAACGACAATTTATTTCATTTAATTTTTCACTGCTCGTCTTATTTGCCTTTTCAATTGACTATTTAAAACCTTTCTCTGAAATTAAAGATTCATGTAAATGTAAATCACATTGTAAGAACAGTTTATACCAAACTGGCATTGCAGAAAAATCATTATCCTTTCCTAATAGACATGTTTCATTTTTTTCTAAGTCTGCCCTACTATATAACAATATAAAACATATGAATATCCATTTATAGTTTTAGTTAATCAAGGAATGTGACAATTACTGTGTGCTGATCAGAGACCCACCTATTTATCTTCTCCCTCAAAAAATGCCCAACAGCAGATACCACAAGAAGAACCTAAGAAAAGGGTAAAGCACAGCCTGAAACTTCCCCCAAAGCCAGGGGAATATTCGACTGTGTGTGTCTCAGTGAATTCCTTAATTTAGAAGCAACTGATAGATTTTTCTTCTGCATAACTGTCACATTGCCCTGTGAGCTTTTAGTATCTACAGCAACCTGTGCAAACACCGAGACCCAAGTGTTCTCTACACATTACACGCAGTACAGTCTGTTTTTCACTGCTTTGAGGTCAAGCCCTCACAGTTTTGCTTCATCCCTCCCTTTCTGAAGATGGAGGAGGCAGTGAGCAGTCACTTCCCATTTACCATCTCTGGCCACTCACTACTTTCTAGCTAATTTCACTGCTGTAAATTTACTAAGTCCAGAATTGAAGGCAACAAGAACCAGAAGCTTCACTCCCTTTATGAGACCACCATGAGAACTAGCAAAGGCTTGTAATAACCCAGACACGAGAATAAAAGTGGGAGCAACTGCTTTCCACCAGATAAACGCTGAGCCTATTCCAATTGCCTAATACTAGCAGAATCTAATTAAAAATGTTTCATTAACAGCATAGCCCAAGAACAAAACTTCAGACAAAGCACTGACCAGATCTCCCAATGTGAACCTATGAAATGAGTTTGATCCTGCAAAGCACTGAATGCTCACAGATCAAAGTATTAGGTTGTGCGGTTAACTGTGAAGAATATGAATATAGCTATCAAAGCTGGAGCAGGAGTCTATGCACTTTGCCTCATCAGAATGACGAGTAATTACTAACATCAAACCTCTCAGTCACACATCAACATCACCCCTGAGCACAGAAGGAGCTGCAGGTGCTCTGCTGGGTCTCATCAGGATTATTTGTCAAACATCTCCGAGTTAAGACTTCTCCAGTTTTTGCTAAGCCTGCTAAACTTAGAACATCATTTGAAAGTAGTTCCACTTTCCTACAGAAACGTCTTTCCTAGGACTTCCAGGGACTTAAAACTCTCAACCACAATTTGTACAACCTCAGCTGATCCAATTATGTATGGCCAGTTCTGGTCACGATGCTTTCACATTTTTGGTATCAATTATATGCTTTAAAAGCACAGCAGTACTCTCAGAGGTACACTGGGGCTGAACGGGTCAGAAGCCCAGTCTGTAGCACATTTTCAACTAGCAAAAACGGCTAAGCTATTCCAGATAATATTTGCTTTCATGAGAGTGATGAAGTCGCCTTCTGAGCTAATGTGCCCCAGTGAAGAGCAGGAGTAGAGAGCAGGGCTTTCAATATGCCTCTCATTTTCCTAACCATCTCCTCGGAACACTGCCATGTCAGATACAGGAAAGTGTGTCCAGTGACGGGATTTTTTGTGCTTTTAAAGCATCATTTTGGAACATTTACAACTGACTATTCTTTTTCTTATTAAAATGTCTGCTGCCTTAAATGTCCATGAATATGGCACATTTGATTATAAGCAAACTGCACACATACACACACAAAAGTGGAAAATTACAAAACAGATGAAGAATCTGTTTTTTTAAAAGCTGTTATTCTGTTCCTGTTGAATTACTTTCTCAAATAAGTGTTTCTGTGCTTTCAAACAAGAAATTGCGAACACATTTGTACAGAATTCTAAAATTAAAAGTTCAAAGAGGGAACATTCACAATGTGGTATGAGCAGCATGAAAATGTCTAAACTAGCTTGTAATCCAAAGAAACGCTTTACTCCACCCAAAATTTGCTTTTGCTCTGCCTCAAAAGTCCAATTATTAATTTTAATAGAAACGGTACATTATTCACCTTCTTTTATATATCCCTTTGGAAATATTAGTGTGCCAACTAAGTATACAGAGATAAGACACTGTGCATATAAAAGCAGACCATAGTGCCCCCCCACCATGTGTACATGGGGGAATTTGCAATTTAAACACTAAGTAGCTAAGATCCCACTATGATTTTGATTCTAGTTTGATTCTAGACTTAAGACTCTTGGAATGTGCTAAGCTGTTCCACAAAGCTCATTTTTCTTACAGGAAGTGATCTAATATACAAAGTACTTTACAATTTTCAATCAACAGAAATACAGATATGAATGTATTAAGCCAATACCTATAAAGCAAGACATTAGGTCACTTCCTGACAACTAATATCTAAAATCGACATTTGTTACTGCATGAAAGCATGCTTATACAGTGTTAGCTGAAACAAGAACTTTGTATTTTTACAGAGCAGCTACATTGGCTCTGCCACCTCTCTGTAATCACTGCTGATGCATAATCCCTTCCCTGCCACTCCCCTGCATGTCACTCTCCAACATCTCTTCCTCATAGCTCCAGCACATTTCAGTTCAGTACTGTTAAGTTAGAAGCCATGATCTTCTCCTTATTTTTAATTGGTATATTCAGAAGTCTTCCTGCGGCAAACCCCAAACTTGGTTAGATAGTCCAGCTGTGAATTTAAGATGCAGTTTTCAAGTTGGTTTTTTTTGGGGGGTGGGGTTTCTTTTGTCTTTGGGTTTTCTGGGGGGAATGGGAGCCTCTTTTGAGGGCAGGGAGAAATAGAAAGTGAAGGGGGCTGTTTGGTTTTCAAAGCAGCTTGACAAAAACATCCTTCAAGAAAAAAAGAGGCCTCCATCAGAAGAGTGTCCATGGGGAGGAGGGGACAGACCTGGCAGTAATGGAAAGTCTGCTCCATAACAAGAGGCTCACAGTACATTAAATATTTATAACGAGCAAATGCACTTGGTCTTTTTTGTACCCAGGCTGCAACCCCCAGCTCAGTTTGACTGAACCGGGGAAACATTAACAGCACTTTCGTATTAGCGTACTGAAACCTGGCAGCACGCAAATGTTGAGAGAAAAGCCAGTTGTGCCAAACACCAGGTAGACAACCATGAGTAGGGAAGAGACAGAAACTGGAAGGAGAGATGAAGACGCCATCCTGCAGCCATCTAAGCGACACACACCAGGCAGCCATGCGTCATTTACTTGCTGGGTTCTTCTCAGTACTCAACGTCTCTTGTTGAACAATCCTAACCACAAAGCAAGCTGTAATCTAAAAATCAAGCCACAACTTGCTTTCATGTTGAACCAAAACTGCGATGACTAAGAAATAAAGCCAATGCTGCTGAACTGGCTAAGGCTGCCTTTTTTGTAACACACAGAAATGTAGGCTGATCATTATCATTTAAACTGGAGTTTAAAACTTTTCCCTTCAGTATTCAATGCTGAGTCTTTGTGACGTATATGTAGCACAAATACCAATTTCTGATTTTAAGTTCTTTTCTAAGCAGACTCAGCCACTACACCCTGGTCGATACCAACAACAGGTATTTTCCACTCCGGCAAAAACTGAACTAGTGTAAGGTTAAGACACAAAGGCACACCACAGTCTCTTACCATTATTCATCTGTCTTTGGTGGTTTGGTGTGCTATATAGCATTGATATTCAGCTCAGATAACCACATAAAGAGACAGCTACATGCATTTTAAAATAAGTAACTTCAAAACAGTATAAAGACAATGCAATGGAAAAACAAAACAAAGAAAATGGCAGAAATCCAGTCCAACCAGGTATGAAACTGACTCAATAGAAACCACCTAAGCTTACAATAACTTTCTGAAGAAATAGATGAGTCCAAACTACCCTGATTGCATAGTCAGCATTTTCCTATCACAAATGACTTAACTGCCTGAGCAACTTTGTGCCTCTCGTACCCAAAGACCTTTCCCTGTAAGCGCTGTGTTGCGGCATTTTGTAAGTCAGATTTTTGTGGTCCTCTGAGCAGCTCAGTGACTACCAGTGACTAAACAACTTAGTAAATCGTCCTACTACTCGGCACAAGAATCAACAGCAGTGATCTGTAAGCCCTGTCGAGGGAAATCTCACACTTGCTTAGAGAAATTTTCCCAAAATTGGCAGTTTATCCAAAGAACTCGCTTCTAAATATGACGTGTAAACTACACATGAGTTTTATGTAAAACAACTTTCAATCAGATTTACAAATTAGCTACAAAAATAAAGGCTGTGCTTATGAATTGTGTAGGTTAGATGCAAATTCCAGATGGAGTGGGATCTCCAGAGTTTAAAAATACCATCAATCCAGGAAAGAAGTTTAGCTCCAGTGGATACTTCATCAATGTAAATGCTGCTCTAGTCAAACTTTCTAAACAAAAAGCCACAGTAACTCCACACTCAACAATTTACTGCTAGAAGAAAAGCTGGAGAGTGCTGTTAAGTGGTTCCTCACTCTTCTGCTCACTTTACTATGCATTAAAGTACATTAACAAGTTGTTCAACATTAAATATTGCTTAAGTGATAATGTTTATTCCTCTGAGTATGTTCTGGTGACAAATAATAGCTTAAAATCATGATAGCCTTGGTTTATTGCTTTTATAAATCACAGCATGAAACCTTTTCTGCCATCTGTTTAAAATTGATTTAATTGAATAGAAAAGTCATATTTTGCTGTTTCATCCTATATGGGATTCTGCAACCGACCACGAGGGTGTTTATTTCAGTCCATTATTCCCAATCTCAGTTGCAAACCCTCGATTTTACTGTATTAGAATATGACAATTTTATGGACTTGGAAGCTTTTTCAGTTCTACTAAAGAGCATAAAATATATGTAATACATTTAAATCCTTTATCTTCTTAGTTCAATTTTTCTTTCAAAAATGTTAGTTAAAACCATCTGCCAAATTATTACACTTCAATTGTGAATCTTTTAGCCTTTTATTCCTTTATATGCTCAGTTTTATTACAGAATTGTCAGACAATCTGCAGACATTTACTCATAACCACAGAACACCTCAAATCAGTTAGAAGTGATGGATTTTTTTCCCTTGTAACTCTCGTTCTTAGTCAATGCCACACTGCAGCACAGCCAGATTTAATAATGTCATTCAGAGAGCTTGAAATTGTATTTAAGGTAATATGCACACCTTGCTTTTAAACTCAAGTGTGAAGCTGCTTTCAGCTGAACATCAGTCATTCTACGGTCACCAACCAAACAGTCTTAAATTTGTTCCTTTTACTGAACAATTTGAAACAGTGTCATATTTTCTCTGCTCCAGCATCTTCACATACCTATGGTTTCTGGCAGGTCCAACAGCTCATTGTGCTGCAAGTCAAGGTTGGTGATCTGCGTGCAGCTTCCAATCTCTTCTGGAAGGTGTTCGAGCTGATTGTGCGCTACATCCAGCGTTATGAGGTTACACAACTCACCTAAAAGCATACAAGAAAACCAAAACATCAAGTTTTTTCATGTACAGCTGTAGACAATGACTTCTGCACAGGGATTAATAGAATCAAGCAGGACTTGGGATAATCTAAAGAAAAGCTATCGCTACCATACAGTTATACATATAAAATAAGGCATTACAGGATCATAATTTCATCAGTCAGATCTAAAACCTGATCAACAATTTTGAGGAACTCAGACAAAGCTTTTATATATTCTCTTGAGAAATCTTATTTATTGAATGATCTTCTTCTGACAGTTCAAGCTGTGGAATACAAGTACAAAACCTACACTTCACACTTGTTTCAGACTGACCAGAAGTTTAAAACATCACTAAGTGAACTGCATTGAATTCTGAGAATTGGAGATCTGGTTTTGCACCACTCATTACTTCAAGCACTAAAATTAACAATTAAGACACAACAAAATTATTTGGCTGACAGTCCAGATAATCCAAAGTAATGATTGCTATTTCTTAACCATTTTTAGTCATCACAAAAAGGCAACAGAATATCATATTTTTATATGCAAGTAGAGGTATAGCAAACAAAAGTTTGAAATGAAAGGCTTACCTGATAAGCCTTAAAAAAAGACTGGATCTTAAAGTTTAGAGCAACTTCACATTGAACTGCTTCATTCCTGACATTTACATGCTAACTTAAAAGTGCAGCTGAGACAACTCCGCATACAGTAGTTTCACCTATATTAATGACAAACATAGGGTGTTCCGAGCAACAGCTTGACGGGCTTACAGAAAAAAATGTGTGCATGAATACATGTGTATGCATTCACATTCTCTGCATCTGATGGAGGTGAAATTAATGCAAATTATCTGAAGAGCTTCAACTCTATCCAGTAAAGATGAGGTCACTGCATGTGTGTATAAGAGCATGACTCAGTGAGTAACAAATTTGGAAGAGTAGCAAATTCCTTTTGAGGAGCGAATGTCTATTTTTAAGCTTCAGGGTTGTATCTTTGACACAGTCCTGTGAGGATTTTTCCACAGGCCTGTAGGACTGGCTTGGGCAAGTTCTGACGTGTAGAGTGTCTACCCATTAGATCAGCAGATAATCACAAATGGCGATTTAATAAATCATCAAATATTCATGAATTCAGACCCTGGTTTGAGTTGTAGGTGTCATGTAGCCACAGTCCTCACTACATATCAGGAAACAGTTGTGAAAGGCCACCACAAAGAGAAAAAGCCAATCCCAGTGGCTTCATTATTCCATTCTTCTTAGATAGCTGACATATAAGTGATCTTATTTCCTGCATATATTAAACCAAACTGATGTTTTTCTAGGATCTAGGCAGATGGAAATGTGGTGCTTAAGCAGCTCCTCTATCATTGTGTGTGTCTCCCCTCTCCTACTAAGTCAGCACTCAAATGTATTCCAGGCAACCAGAGTCAACAGTCAAACATGCTGTACCCAGCACTGCATAAACCACACATTTCAATGCTATTAATATGCAGAAGAAAGCAAATATAAGAAAAAATTGAGCAAGAATTAATGTTGTGTGGTAGGAGTGCCTTGTTATTCACAAAAACAAGTGGGCAAAGTGCAGAAGGTAATAGAAGGAAGAAGAAAAGCTTGAGGAAGACTTCAAAATCCCTGCCTTTAAACAAAGAACCCCACTAATCTTTACTAAGGTAACTCAAAAACCTTCATGTACTTTGGGGCAGTAGTTTTCCCTTCACGATTGCTGTTTTCATTTGTGTTCACTTCAGACCTAAACGAATGATGTCAAATTTGAAATATGGCATAAATTTCGTTTCATCACACTGATTTCTCATTTACTTGACTCTTCCCACTCTACATCTGCTGAAGTAGAAGAAAGATTTGGGTTTCTGCAGCAACATTTGCTGCACTTTATTTTTGCACCTGCTGAGAACTTTGACAACAGCAAGCTACGTGTTTGAAACAAACATTGTACTAGCTAATTCTGGGGAGGGAAAAAAAGAAGAGAGATGTCTGTGTATTTAGACAACTAAGGGCAAGCTAACACTTTAATTTGGACAGCCATCCTTAATATTGCTATATTAAAGATGCAGACACTTTTAAAAAGCAACACTGGTAAACATTTAATAAGAATTTCGAATGTTAATAGAGAGCAAAGACTGCCCAATGAATTTTAGACATTAGAGCAGAAATCAAGTGGAAGTTAAAGCCCTATCACGAAGTACAATGACTTAAGGAAAACAATTTCAAGGGATATTGCACTATTCAGCTTTTAGTTCACGTTGCTCAGAAAGAAATCTTGCTCTTGGATGCAAGACTTATAGTATGACAGCATCTCACCAAAATGTTCTCCCCCCACCAAGGGCAGAAGGTGAAATGCTGCTGGCACTGAAATTCTTTCAATAGCTTGGATTGCTAAGATACAACATGGAAAGCAAGCAAGTCAACAAAAAGCAGTCATGGTATGTTTCTACTGTTGTTCTCCATGACATACAGAAAAGATTCTTTTCCAATATGCTTAACGAGGTAAAAAATGTTAAGGTGATATGGTAGAGACTCATCTTCACATGTAAAAGCACACAGAGGACCAGCAGTGCCTGAAGAACTCAAATACTGGCTGTACAGGAGAATCATCAGATCCAGGGCCACAGTGAGACCAATTACAGTGAGTAAATGGAAAGACTCAACAAAGCACCTCACAGACTGAGCGCTGTTACTGCATACAGGGCTTGAATGCCTACAGAGGTGCAAGGAAGAACAACTGGGGACGGTAGGAGTTGCTAAGGGATCTTTAGGGAAGGGGAAAAGGAGGAATCAATGTGGCTTAGGAAGGACAAGTGTGGGAAGATAGGGGGATAAGGAAATAAGAAGGTCTAGTCCTTCACAAATCAGTGCTGTTCATTCTGATGTGGCGAATCAGCACCATCTGCCCTATCATCTTGAACTCTTGCTTTTCCGTGTGAGAGACTCTCTGTTCTGCATGCATGAAGGTATGAGTACCAGCAACACTGCAGTTAATGTGACCAACACTACTGAAAACATCCCAGTATGTGGGATCAGACCCGCTCTGGGCATGGAGAGCGTGCTGCCACCAGGCCAGTGGCAGCTCTTCCCCTGCTGACTGACAGCAGTCATTTACTCCGTGAATGGACGCACTGTGCACTGCTGCACAACAGCAACCCTTTTCAAAATGATGACAGGATAAACACATGGCATAAACAATCAATACAACAAATAATGATCTGCAAGAACAAAGAGGCCACACTCAAGGCCATCTGCACAAAGGTTTTCCTAAGAGCCGATGTAAAGCCAGTTTGTTTCAGTGACTGAATGAGTCCTTCATATTGTCTGAACAGTGGCAACTGTATTGAGGGCAATGCTTCTCAAAAACAGGTAAAAATAAATCCCACCATGATACAACTGGAATCTGACATTTTTGCTTGGCCAGGGTAAGAAGGGAATGTCAAAATCAAAAACTAAGTTCTCCTAAAAGGAAGATTTGCTCAGGTACAGAAAGAAAAATGGCTCATGAGTGAGGAGCTCACGATCTTATTCATATTAAAATAACCAACACTTGCTCTTTTCTGGTATACTGCATAAAACACTGCTGAAACACATTTGTATATTAATCAATTTAACAGAAATATGCCAGCTAGAAATGTGCTGCAGCACAAAATCAGCCTTACCCAGAAAGTGATTTTCTAAAGAAAAACCCATTCCTGTTCACAAGGACAACTAGCTCCTGCACCACTACACCAGAGGACTGCTGGAACAGCCAAAATCACTGGAGCAAGGGAATCACTACTTTAGGGAAGTACTAATCACAGATAAAATGAACTAACTATTTTTGCTGCAAGTAATGTTCAAAGCAGACAAATCTAAAGCTCACAGTAATAAATAAAGGTTTCCCCATGGATTACTTGCAACCGAATTGAAGGGACAAGCTGCCTCAGGACATTTAAACAAATAAATTAGGAAGGGGCTGCAGTTTTGGGTAAGTTGGGTTTTGTTTTAATACTATATTGCACTGTACTTGCAAGGGAAAAAAGAGTTGAGGCTCAAAGTCTGCCAAAGAGGCAGGCAGAAATCACATGTATGAGCTGGCTTGACAATAAAAGATTCTGAAGTAGAAGTAATGCTCATACAAAATACATAAAGCAGTTTATAAATAACGTTCACAAAACAGTTAGCTACACCCCATGATGTAGTTTGTAAAAACCTTTATTTCTACAAGATAAAGAATGCAGCCAATTCACGAGTATTTTACAGAGAAAATAGTTTGCGAAGACTCCCAACCACCTTCCAGTTAAAAACATTGTTAAAAATACAGCTAAGTATACATCTCAATAAGCCTCAAGAAAGGTGGGGTGAGCAATCACCTCGCAGTTGTTCTCATAGGCGGAGACTAAATGCTATAGTATGACAAAGCTAAATATACCCGCTGAAAAACCCCAGCCTTATGAAATGACTAATATTTTCTGCATAATAAGGCAGAATTACAGTCCTATTACATTGCCAACCTTGAAAGCCTGTTATGACAAGAGGGCCAAGGTACATGTCCTGACTTACATAACTCCGAAAATTCTGCTGGGCCATTTAAAAACCCAAATACAGCTTCATTAAAGAAATACACAAGTACACACAAATTAACAGTCATGTAGGAAGAGAGGCCAAGAGCGAAGAGGCTTCAGTGTCTCCTACCACTAATTCACTTGGTAGGCAACACTCTGGGATGGCAAACACAATTTGTAAGGTAGCCTGTTTTCCACTGCATTAACTCCATGCCTGCCCATACTTAAGCAGATTGAAAGTTATGAAATCCTTCATGACATGATAAATCCTGGGCCAGATGACACAGCAAGAGGATCAACACTCTTATAGAAAAGTACAAGGAAGAAGAGAATGCAAATCTTAGTGGGGCTTCAGGCTGCTGTGTCACAACACGGGTTGCAAGCTAATTTGTAAAGAATAGTTACCTGAAATCAGCAATGCTGGAAACAAGTTACAAACAGTTCAATTAATGTTGGAAGCTTTTCATCTCTCACTAGGTTGTCTATGGCAAACGAATTTTACTCTGTGTATCCACTTCCATTTGAAGTGGATCATCTTTAAGGTCCCTTCCAACTCAAACCACGGTTTAAGTGCTCAGATACTAGAGGAAAATGAGAAATACCTTTACAGTTTCAGGATCTTTTCCCTCTCTATACGATCTGAATACACCACTGTGACAGGCTGAACTTCTTGCTGTCATCACCAACTGCCCAACAGCACAGTTAAGCAGTCAGAGTGATTTTGAATTATTACTGTACAACTATAACTTACACAGAAGAGTTTCTGAGTAGAAGGAATGCAATTTTAATACAGCCATAAGTGACTTACGTACCAAAGTTGAAATATTCATATAAGTAAAAAAAAAAAGGCAGAGTAATATATTTAGGATGTGCAAAATGCGCAACAGGATTTAGTCATGGGAACCACTCAAAAACACAGAAGCTGAGCTCAACTGAAAGACTCAAAATCTCATCTAAAACAAGTTTGAACAAGACACAACAGCAAAACATTTATTTCTTATAACCAAAAGTAACAAATATAAATAAAATTAAAAACATGCTCAAACAACATTTTAAACACGCAAAACATGTAGAAGAAAGTGTCTTAGCAAGGGCTCGAGGCAGGATTTGAGGTGGGCAGCAGAATAAACTAACAGGAACCTCAAGAAGTGCCAAGAGAAAGAAAGGCAAAGGTTTACACTTAGCACGAATAACCCTGGAAACTGGTACACATCTCACATCAGCCAGTGAGGAAACAGGTCTGCAAGGAAGGACCAAGGGTCCTGCTTAAGTCCAACCTGGGATCACATCTTGAATGCTGCCCATTTTCAGTGTGGAACAAGTGTGCTTGCTCTCAAACAACAAAGGCTAACCAGCATTAGCAAAAGCAGCCTAAGGAAAGTGGTTATCTCTCTGTTCAGCAGTTACAAAGGTATTTAAACAGTTAAACTGTAGCATTAATATATTTAAAAGGAAAAAACAAAAAAAGCTGGACTTCTAACAAGAAGTCAGTATTTACTGGAGTTACACTTGGGGCATCATCCCAATAAGCCCTGCAAGCAGATCAAAAAGGCAGAACTACTTAATCATTATCCTAAAGCCAGTGTGAAGCAAATGTAATCAGGAGGAATTCGACTAGCTAAGAAGACAAAAGTACATCCCCACAAAAGCTTGCACAGGAATCAGAACACAGACATCAAAGCTAAAGTCGGCCAAAATCAAGCTCTTCACCCTCCCTGCAGCTCAAGAAAGCAACCAAGACTGGATCAAATATGCAGTCATTTTCTCTGATTTCTAGGGAACAACACACACATATCAATGTCTACATTTATGCCACTTCTGTTCAGAACTTCATGCCTTCATCCCATTAGAACACAATAATACATCATTTTTCTCAGCCACCACATTTACAGACATTAGCATGCCAACAAAGCACAGGAATCCAACTTGGTTTCCTTCAAACTGCCGAAACAGAAAAAGGGGTTCTTAGATACAAATAATCTAACAAAATATCTCTCTATATTGTCAGGTCGGCTGAAAAAAGGGGAAATGAAATTCAGAGCATCACTGAAAAGCTTTGCAACTAACAAGTCCTTTAATAAGGAGGCACTACATTCAGCACAGAGTGAGCAGACATGAACTAATGCAGCTGCACACATCTGGTTTGCTGTCTGTGCTACTGAAAACCAAGCAGGTGCAAGTGTTCTGAAAAAAAGTTTCAAAGTAGTGAAGAAACCACAAATGATCTAAATATTGGGTAGATGGGGGAGGGGAAGAACAGAAGAGAGTCTCAGAGACATTCCGAGTCTGGTGTAGGCAGATTCCCTGAATTACAATCTAAAAATATTTCCCTTGCGGAACAGCCCTGACCAGATTCTCCATAGAATAAGAACTGCATTCACAGACAAAAAACACAATATTTGGAGTCTTAAGAAACTTGCAGAAACTCCGCAAATGTAGTTTCAACTGTGTTGGCAATATTATTTCCATTGGAGCTGTGGATGACGACAAAAATGCCCAACACTGGTATAAGATGCAACCTTGTCTTCGCAAAGAAAGTATCATAAACTTGATTGTGCAGTACAATTCCTTCAAACATAACATGAAGGAATGAAATAAAACTCTTGATAAAAGAAATGAAAAAGGCTTGCTTAAGTAACTGAAGCGTTTGCTTGGCCTCATCCCAAGATAGTTCCTCTGGTTTTCATCCCTCTCATGCTGACTCACCAAAGCATTTGCGTTCTTCCATTCTAATCTTCAACTTTTTGATCTCAGTGGAATGGACAATTTACCAGATACGGTGATGAAGCTGGAGTCTATCTTGCGAACTCAATTCCACAATTATCCCTCCAGATTGTGTTTTGGCAGAGCTTCCACATGGAAACCTTTCTGTTAAGGTTTTATTTCCTGAATGCCACTAGAGATTCCACAGCCAAGTGAACAGGCAAGTTCCGCTTTTGCAGTCTATAAGCATATATATTCAACATCTGTGTAATAGTGACCTTTCAGTCAAGACCAAATGTTCAAAGCAAACATGTGGACCTCGCAAAAGGATGTAAAGCATTTATAGGAGCTTAAAGGGAAAAAATGGTTTAGTCCTTGGAAGGAGTCTACTAAAAAGTACTAGAGACAAGCTGCCCCAGACTTGGGAAATCCCTGATACAAGAATAGCTGGATCTGGGAAAGGAATCAGGTTAAGCCTCATGTATACACTTATCCTGGTTTTATGCATTTTGCTTAGGGCTACATGCAGAAGCAGGATCCTGGGCAAGATCCACACTGAAAATTCATCACCATTGTTAAGTAGAACACAATTTGTAAGAAAGACTGAGTTCACAAGAGCAACACAGAGTAGCTTTGCCATCAAGAAACTTACATAAATGAAGTCTCACTAGCATAACAAAAATTGCTTCAGGAAGGTGGGGCTCAGCTGATGCTACCCAGACTCCAATGGCTACAAAAGGCTTTGTGGAACAAGACATAGAAAACAGGGAAAAGAGAGGAAAAAAAATATACTGAAAACATAATCAGATGAATTTTCAATGGCTCTTTGCAGACATCCTTCTTCAAACCACTCACAGCGCACTTCACATGCTCTTATACCATGTGAGCAACCCTACCTGTGAGGCTTCACAAGTGAGCAGCAGCGAGGCAAGCCGATTTAACAGCTCACTGCATGCAAAACTGGCAGTCCTGCTCTTTGTTCCAGTTCATGCTCTTCTACACTCCTCCACCTACACCAGTTCAAGTCTTATCTGAAACTCCACTGATCTCAATTAATGTAACAGACAACAGAAGTAGCAAAACCACTAATATTTCTCTGTTGCTTTAGTGAGATATATCAGCTCTCCAAGGAAAGGCTCAGATGAGAGAGGCAGGAGTGAGCATCTGGGAAGAGGCGAGTGGATACCGCCCTTTTTCAGCGTCACAGAGCTGTTGCACATCAGCACAACCACTGGAAAATTCCCCCTAATCCAGCTACTCGTGAACAGAGCTTTTGGCTAGCCATGGGAAAATAAAACCACCCAAACCTCAGAATAGGTTTTCAGCTAAATGGATTTTGAAGTATTTTTAGAACTTATTCTAAATGAATCCATTTATATTTTAAAATACAACAATGCCTATCAAGACCTCAGCTTGCTATGCAGCCTATTAGAATTGTTTCAATCACATTAAAACTGCAGAAGCAATATGTATGTTGTTGCTGGAAAAGTGTTAAGAGAAGTCCATTAAATGACTAGTCAAAATCATTTGCTATGTACCTGGAGCCTGAACTTGCCTAGTTACTAAAAGAATATTCTTCCAAATTACAGGTACTTTCTTCATTTCTGGTCTACTAAGTGAGTGCGGTTGAGCAAACTACTATTTAAAATTAAGAAGCCTTCTAAATATTGAAAAGACAGGAAACCTATAATAGAGCAACTGGAAGCAAGGGAATGAGAAGGCCTACTTTCTGAGTGGAAAAAAGAGACCAGAAACACACACATCTATTTACTAAACTGTAGACAACAACACTTCCTCTTTCTCACAAAAGCTTTTGGGTTTACATGCAAAGCAACTTTTTCCCCAGCGTAGTCACCTCATTTAAGTTTGTGCTGTTTAACTACCAAAGACAGTTTAAAGCCCAAAATAGAACCAAACTTGAAATTATCTCCCAGCAGCAAAGTGCTGGTAAGGTTCACCTCTTCTAGATTTTCCTCAAGACCATACACACAATAAGAGGCCAGTTCTTTGAATGCAGTTTCCAGGACCAATTAAAAACTGACTAACTATGGGTTCTGCAAACAAAATTTCATTAAATGCTTTATCATCACTCAGACTTTTAAGAAATATCTTTGAGTTAGTTTCAGGTGAGTGGGAGGTGCCCCTGCCCATGGCAGGGGGTTGGAATTGATGATCTTAAGGTCCTTTCCAACCCTAACTATTCTATATTCAAACTGATCAAGCATGCTCAGAATTCAAAAGATAAGGCAATACAGAAAATGGGTAGTGGGGTGACAGAAGGAATGAAGATTTTATGCAAAATTAAATATCATGATCTGAGTAATGGCTGGGAGAAGCTATGCCTGCTGCCAGCACATATAGTGTGAGAGCAAATGTAAGCAACGGAGGAAAACTGCTGCCTCTAAGAACAGTGAAACATCACTGTCACAAAAATGAACTAGTCACAGACATGCTGGGTGCTGGAAGAAAAGTCTCAAATACCAGAGCATTTAAGACTCCAGAGCTCACTTTCAATTTCTTTCAATGAGAGCAGAAGAAAAATGAAGTTTATTTTATAAGGCTGGAGACTTAAGATTCCTAGAAAAGGAGTTAAATGGGATGATTGCTTACAAATCATGGGAGCCTTTATTTTAAAGCAGCAAGGTCCTAAACCTGGAAAGCCTTTTTATAATTATACAGAACTGGTATTTTGTGTTCAGCAGTAGCAAAAGCCATCACAAATCTCCAGCACCAGCATAAGACTTTCATTCCTTCACACTCACTGTGGCTCCTTGAGAGAACAGAGGCATCATCCCATCTTTCAGGCTGAAGTCTGGGTGGTTTTTTGTCCAGGGCAACCTTTTGTAGCACATCTACCCCCAAAAGACAAAGAAACCCAGGATTCTTCACATAGCTGCCCACCAGATGAGGGACATGAACACATTGCAGCTAACTGCTGCAAGCCTCTTCCTTGCTGGACAAGTCAGTGGGTTACACAAGCACTGGATTTTTAAACATATGAACAAGCATACTAGCTTACCATCAGATATGCGAGCCTTAGGCCCTGGAACAATGGGGTATTTTTAACAAGAATCTGAAATGCTCCACATGATATTGCTTTATAAAAGATAATGGCCTCATTTTACTTCCCGCTTTGCAGCAACAAAATTTTCTGTGTTGTTTACAAGCTGATAAGAGTATTTGCTTGCATATAGTATTTAGAAACTGTGTTATAAACAGACAAGAGATTAAAATCATTGCGACTTAAAAAGCAAGTTTTTTCTAAAGTGCACATGTGAAATATAGAGAAGCAATGAATGTTTAAAGAAACAGACAAATTCCATTGGAAAGTAAGAAATACACTTCTCAGCAGTTTCATTTTTCAGCTGTGTTTCCAACTCAAACATTTTGTCCTTGTAGACAACAAAAACACATGAAAGTGAGTGAGCAGAAATCAAATACAAAAGTGAAACTACTGTCAGCTTTTACTGCTGGAGGAAAAAGGTTTTTTCCAACGCCTGTTCTGTGCATCTTGGCAGTGAAAATTATTTGTGTTGCTTGAACTTGGAAATCCTTTAATTAATTTATTTTTCAACTGATGCAATTGCAGGCAACCCATGTAGAGAACTTTGCTTTGAATAAAACAGGATGTTGTTGAACACAGGGACTTCCCTTCAAAAATTCTTCAAAGAGTGACAGTCCTCTTGCATTTGTGCTTCTAAAATGCCTTCCACAATGACACGCTGACTCATAACAAGGAACATGGGCATTATCACAATACAAATAAAGGCACGACTAACTGCTGGGTACAAAGGCAGAAGTAAAGTAGTTAATGTTCTCAAGCTCAAGTTTGATAGAGAACTGAGAACGCTGCCTGTATGCATATAAAGACAAGAATAATGCAAAAGAAGCAAACCACATAAAATCCTTCATTACATATATATCAACTAAATTTCTCTATAAAGCTGGTACACATGAGCTCTTTCAAGACTATAGTGAACAAACACGTACAGAAATTACATACTTTAATGTAAACTTAACCGTAAGAATTCAACAAACAAAACAGTTAAGAACCAAAGATGTTCCAGCAGCAACAGTAACATCTTCAGTATCAAACACCTACAAAAAGTTTCTAAAGGGCAATGTCAAAATGCAACAGCTCACGGAAGCTTTTTCTTCATACATTAGTACTAAATTTATGCTGTCCTATCCCCAGATGAAGCTCAGAAGCTGACTCTTTGCTAGATTACATTTAAAAACTGAGCCACAAACAGACCCAAGTAAAGTATTGACAATTGTGTAATACAGCTCAGCTAGCCAAAGCAGCCACAATTTCTTCAACATATGTAGAAACATGTGGTATGTTGGCTTGGTTTTTTTTGCAAACATCAGCCCCACGGTTTCCAGGATGATTCTTTGATTAGTAAAAGGTTCAAATAGACTGTTGGACTTAAACAGAACTGTCAAAACAGGTCAAAATGGTAATTCCTCAGTTCTCCCAGGGGAAATCCCCAGAATTGCAGAGATGCACATGCCAACACAGAGACAGTGTTGATCAGAAAATATACCACATTAACCATTTAATTTTTGCCTAGCAAAACAGTGTTTCTATAGCAGAATCCTCTCTAACAGCTGAGCCAAAGACTCAGACCAACAGCTAACAGCCTCACTGCCCATCTCCATTCCTGTTGTCACATACAGAAGTCGTCTGTACTGAACATTGCTGGTACCATGATTAGCAGTTTCAGACGTGCCCAGGAGTTTCTGCCACCAGGAACGTGTTATCTTACTTATCTTCCATATCAAGGTGCAGGAAAAAGAGGCAAACACTGCTGCCTTATAAAGATCTGTTAGGGATCCAAGCAAGAGCATTTCCCAAGCTCTGCAAAATTAGTGAGCACAGGGGCCAACTTGTAACACTTCACATACTCACGCACTGGCTTAGCTAACAGGAAAAAGCCCTGCATCAGCTTTTAAAATCAGGGCACAGGAATTATTACTCATAGTGTTATAAGGGCTTTTACAAGGTTTTTTTTCCACACTTGAAGAAAGTTGAAGCAGTTAACTGCATTAAGTTTTATGATCCCCCTTTCCCTAAAGGGACTAAGCTATGCTTGCATTTAAAAAACTGGTGATACATAGGAAAAACACAGTGATGAATCGCCCTTTTATGAGGGACACACAGTGTCCAAACATTGCTTGAGAACAGTGTGATAGAGAGATGTTTTCCATGAAGCAGAACCTATTAGGAACAACTTGAGTTCTTAACATACAGCTATTCCAGCACTTCTTTTGTAATAACCTTTTTAAATTAATAAGCCACTTTCATACTATTTTACCATTTTTCACACTTTTGTAACTAAGTTTGGAAAAACAAATATTCACTAAAAAGTCATAAGAATTATCAGCCATGCATACAACATTTGGTCACTTTATATTAAAAGTCTGTGTGTTAATATATTCATGTCTTATAAAAGGTAGAAGCTTTCACGAATCATTAACCTACATTATTAACTGTTACAGCATCCAACAGCTTGCTCACAGTAATAGCATGTAGCTACCTATTCTACCTTGTATTACCATGGTCACACCCCTGTGTAACATGCCCATAATGTGTTTATAACTTGCATCAGTTCATAAATGATTTATAAAGAAATCTTGAAATATGCCCCTGTATCTTTTTTTTTGTAGCTGTTAAACCATCTGGGCTCTGAAGACACAATATGTGAAAGCACAAGGCAAAGATGAAAACAAGACACATGTGATTTTAAGATGATGGATGAAGAAAAAGGGCATGTTTTAAAGAGAAATATTCAAGGTATTGATCACTCTCAATATAATCTAACACTGTAATATGATCAAGAGCATAATTTCACAAAGTTTTAAATGGGAAGCTGGAGAAGTTAAGTGGCAGTTTATACATACATCACTGAATTGCAACCCGAACACAAGCACAGAATTGAACTTTCAGTCAGTGTAATCGCTTACCAATTTCAGCAGGTAGCTGCTTGATTTTGTTCTCTCGTATGCTAAGCATGGTGAGCTTTGACAAGTTTTTGATATCCTTTTCCACAGTAGTTATACGATTAAAGCGTAGATAAAGAGTGGCGAGAGAGCTTAGCCTATACACCACCGAAGGGATTTCTCTAAGTTTGTTATGCCGCAGGTCGAGCATGCGCAGCTTCTTCAAGTTATCAAGAGAGTCAGGCAAACTGGTGAGCGAGTTTTCACTCAGCGCCAGTGTCATCAGGTTCACAAGACAGCCCACCTCTGCCGGGAGGGACTGCAGTTTGTTACTGTATAAATAAAGTTCTGTTAACTGCGTTAGCTCTTTGATAGCTGATGGAAGCATGTGTATAGACCTCTTGGATAAGTCCAAGCGCATTGAATTCTCCTCCCGGCATTTATTTAGCTCTTTGATCACTTCAGCATTGCTGGATTTTTTGCGGGTACCTGTGGCCGGATTAGGTCTTTTTATCGTATTGTCCACTGAAAAAGCTACCCCAGGCTGTGTGCCACTGGAGTCCTTCTTTCCATCTTTGGCATCTTTCCATTTGGTCTTAGGCTCCTTTTCTTTGCTCTCTTTCCCAAATCCTCCAGAGGCTTTGGCCTCCTTCTCCCTTTCTTTTGATGATGTGACTTTTGGATCCTTCTCTTTACAGTCCTTTTCTTTTCCTAGATTACTACTCATGGTGACTCAAAGTTTAGCAAGCACCACATGAAATCCGTTTCTGAAGTTCACAAGAATAATTCACTGCTGAAGCAACAAGGATCCTTAAAATATGCAAGCACTGAACCAAGGGAGGAGCTTCAGAGGTGCGATACCCATTTGCTACATATTGGTACTGAAGGCACTCTTTTCTAAGCCTGGTATCAGGAGATTCACCTCTGGAGATCAGAAGGTCAAATGCTCTGTATTAGTATTTCTGGAACACAGAGAGAAGAGAAGCCAAAGTTAGTGTAAATACAAAACTTAACTTCCAGTTAAACGTTGGATGTTTCTACATCAAGCCTGTGCTCGCTAACCCAAGTTAATGATTTGTCCTTTTCTTCAACTGTCAATGAAAAACCCAGTGCTAAAGCAAAAACACTACACACATAGCTCAGAGGACCCACTGTGGTAGAAGAGCTATGCTAATGACTATACATTAGCAAAGAAAAGTTACAGTTCTTAAACATAACACTGCTTTCAGTGCTACATTTGAGTCACCACCTTACGTCTTAGCTAGCTCTCAGCATAGCACTCTGGTTCTCAACAGAAATGATCTCTCTCCCCTCCATGCCAAATCAGTTAATAAAGATCTGCTGCAACTTTAAGTGCCTGCCTCTTCAAACAAACTTGTACAGGCTTATTCTTTCAGCACCAAAGAGTCTCACTTCGATCTACAATGAAATCTAATCTGCGACTGTAACACGAACACTTCGCCTCCAGATCTCCCTCCTGACCAGCTCTGAACCACACGACTCTGCTTTTAACGTGGAGCAGAAGAATGTTGCCACCAGCTTCACTGCTTTGAAGATGCAAACATGAGAGGTTTTAAAATAAACCTATCAAAAAGTCAACTGAAACCTCAGAAGAAATAATATATTATGCTTCAAGAAAAGCAAAATTATGAAGGAATTTCTCATGAGAGTAGGATATAACATCTTTAGACAGCATCTTGAATTCTTCCCCCCTCAATGACTATAATGCAGCCTAATGAGTGAACAGATGTCTGAAACCTATAGAGCCCCATTTACATTTTTACAAAATCATCATGTATCATAGAAAGTAGCTTTGCTTCTTGTTGCAATTCAAAACACAACGTGCCCAAGAACTTCACGACTCTGGATGCTCTGGAGAGGTTTTTGAATGTATCTTTGTGGAAGAAAACAAATGGTCAGTCAACGGCAACAATAATTTCATCTCTCCATGCTAGCCCACCTTTTAGCCTAGAACCAGCTTTCATTTTTCGATGAAGAAAGTTGGTATCTCAGAAGAATACCTTCTTCCCCCAGCTACCTATGTTAAAATACCCTTAAATTCTCCACAGGAGCCGAGTCACTATCTCCGCATTCCAGTTTCTGCACAAGTTCATAAAGTCCATGATCAAAATCAATTAAATAATAATTTGCATACTTAAGCCAGCAGCAAGTTCTTCTTCAGCAAAGCTCACCTATTTTTAACTGCAGTTATGCTATGTACGCTTGTCTTCAAGTATAAACATGTGCTCAGAGAACACAGAAGAGCAGACTCAGACTTTGCTCAATATTTGTTCAGTTTGAAAAAAACAAGTGAAGAAAATCTATTTAAGGATGGTAAGAAGGGCAAGCCACTTTACCTCGGCTGCAAATCAGGTTGTTTAGTAACAGAGCTCAAAAGAAAACCTCGCCCAGGAGGTGGCTTCCAGTCCTTCACCCCAATTCATTACTGCTGCTGTGTCACAAAGCATGTGCTACAAACCCCATGACATCAAAACCCATGCTGCCTCCAGTTACTGCAATCTGGACAACTCTGTTGCAGAGGACCATGGCCATTTGCTAGCAGCAGTAAGCAACAACAGCTCTTAACTTGGATGCTTTCTCTAACACCGAGTTCTCTAAGGCAGCACAAGCCAGGTCCTTAGTGCATCTTTAAGACTTCCACCCAGCTTTTACACCATCCATTAACCTGACCTATCCTCAAGATTACTAACCTCACTGCATTATATCCGAAAACTCATTCTCAGCACTGTGTAATCTACATGCTCATAAAAACTTCAGCAATAGAAAACATAGTGACTCGAAGAACAAAAACGCATCTGACTAAAGGGTGGGAGCCTGAAACGCCTGACAACTTGTTTTCAGAGTGAAAGGTAACACAAAGAATCCAGAACACAGATTCTACATCCTGATAACACACAGAGAACTCAGCCATGTAGCAGTGCCAGATAGCTCCTGCTCCACATCAAGCCCCTCAAGCACAAAATACTCGAAGGGCTGCTGCTCTCATGAGCTTTCAGTGTAATCAAATTTAGGACCCACCAAGAGATTTGTTTCATTTCTGATATGCACAGCAGCTGAAGGAGGTTTTGAAAGAGCCTCGGAAAGACAAGGCGGCTGGAGATTAGTACTGCTGAAAGCAGCTCGGTATTGCACATGCTTCAAATAACCTCCATGCATTTCACTGTCTTTATTAGCAATTACTTTAATTGTGCCTAAAAAAAAAGCAGGGGGTGTCTCCCTGTTTCAATACACAGTTTAACATTTCATTTTCTAGTAAGGAACAAAAAAATCTTATGCCTACACACAAGAATAAAAATTGGAAAGTTATTAGAAACAAACATCACCTGAAATACATAAAAAAAGAAAATTGAGAGCAATACAAAGGGTCATGACCAGCGACTTCAACATGGCCTCACAGTTAAAGATGTTATGAGACAGCCAACTTGCAGGCAAGCCACAGGCAGACGTGGTTTCCTAACACACTGAAACAGAAGCCAAGCTCACAGCACAGCAAGCCTTCAAAATATACTCCCTGTTCACTGACAGAAGGCTAACAGTTAAATGCACTGCACCTATGGTATTTTTATGTCTTTACCGATGATTTCGGTTACTGTTCAGGACTGCAAAATGTATTTAAAATAGTTTGAGAAGGTTTGGCATTTTTCTTTCCACGGAAATTCTCTCATATCTAGAATAGCTACAACTTGCACTTATAAGAAGAAAAAGCTTATGATGAGACCTTTATCAGATGAAACACAACAGCTAATGCAGGGGAATCACATCAAAGAAAATGCCTCTCCTCTCCAGAGTCCAAGACACCTCTAAGACACCAGAATCACCCTTTTCCCCAGCTGGCTCAACAGGGCTGAGATTCCCAGCAGCAGAAGTACCCAGCAGGTACCTGCCAGGTTTCACCCATGAACCAGTAAACTCCTCTGCCATGAGCAACGTCTGCGTCTCAACACAAATTACTCTCAGCATCCCTGCAACCCTTCTTCCACTCTCTGTTTTATTTCACGAGGAAAAAGTCCAGCAAGTACAAGATCCAGGACAGAAGGGTAATTTATGAGGCAATCCTTTATCTTCCTACAAGGCCATCAGTTACCACACATCACCAACTTCCGCAAGTGGAAGAAGTCCAAGCAAGCAGTCTCCCTTACTAAGTAGTACTGACTTACCCCCCGAATGGCCAGATCTGTGAAACAGCTGTTCTGGGCTGTCCTGCAAGTACAGTATGGTGTTCTTGCATCATAGCACAGAGACAGCACAGGACCTAAACAACTATACAAAACTCATCTTATTTCTAAGATTTCATAAGTTTTACAACCCAGTTTCATAAGTTTTTATAACCCAATTTGCCATTGGAACCTAGCTAAAATTAACGTATTTGCATGCAATATAAATGAGAATACATCTCTGATGTTGCATGCTTTCAGTACACAAGACTAAAATCTTTCCATTTCATACATTAAAGACCAAGTTTTGAGACAAAGCTCAACAAGGCAGCTGTGCTCAGAACTCCACAATCTTACCAACACGTATACAATTTAAATGCTCAACTTCAAGTAAGCAGCTCTACAGAACTTTTCAGTCTACCGCAGACCATTTGAGCTGATGGGGTTACTCACATACATCAAGTTAAGCACGTATGTAAACTCTGGGCAAACATAAGCATAATCACATATACTACAGAGGAAGCTAAATATGTTTCAAAAGGTTATTCATATTTTTTAAGCCCTTTTGGTTAAGGGACAAGAGCCACCATTAGCTCTCAGCTACAGTCGAACAAGCACTCATTGTGTCCCAAAAGGAGAGCTTCTTTTAGAGATATTTTTAGCAAAAGGAAATTCAGCTAAATTAGCTGGTTCTGCCAATTACTTCCATTTTCCAATGCTGTTCAAACTGACTTCCTGTCAATAGTAATTGACATAAAAACATTAAACTGTTAGGTCTTGGAGAACCTGGAAAACTTAGACTCTCGCCCTGCACAGCATATGAAGGAAAATAAAACTTTTAGAGAAGTTAAAGAAAATTATCTCTTCCATGTTCTGAATAATTCTTTGGTAACTAAAACATTTGTAAATAGCTATAAATGACCAGCATCACAATTCTGATACACTCCTCCTGATATCTATAACTGTCCAAACTCCAGAAACACAAACAACTTCAGCCTAACCTGCATCACCCTCCTTAGCTGCCTCTAAAAGAAAAACACATTGATCCTGGCTATTTTACTAACTATCTTTCTTAAGCATGTACAAGTAATCAAAAAGAGATTTCAGTTACTCTGAGCAACACAACCCAAAACATTTATGCAATAAATGCTTTATTAAAAAGCAAGGTAATGAAGAAACAATCAAGAATCTAGGAATAATACTAAACTAATCACCTGCTAATATACATAGTGATGCTTCCTGGTCATTACCTAAGATAATGAGGCTTGAGATAAAGGATTTCACCCAGCTGCTTATTCAAAGAAGGCTGTAAAAGATTTAACTATCTCCTACTCTCTACTACCCCATTCCCCCCAAATAATCCACTGCCACAATTACTTCACAGCTTAGTGAAGAGACCCAATTACATCTTTTAATGTTGATTTTATATGGACAAATTGTTGGACAGGTTGTACGCAGCGCTCTAATGAAATGCCAAGAGGCGTTTTCTGCCCTAGTGCTGGGGTGCGCAAACCCCAGGTGCCAGAGGAAGCCAGCCAGCAGGAACAGCCAAAGCTCACCAAGCCAGCAGCACCAAAGACCCATTGCAAGTCTTGCTGCTCCTGTCCCAGGATGGTGGCACCCCTCCAGGAAAGGCTGTCCCTGCATGAGTTACCTTTAGCAGTCCCTCAGGTCTTAGAGGATGTGCAATACACCTTGTTAGCCGCAAGTATATGAAAGTTTCCTGTGTGTTCACAGAGATGACTTGAAATAAAAACGATTTATTTGACATAAAATATCCCCCCACTGCTGAAACTGTTTAAAACCTTTGTCAGGGACATGGACAGTGGGATTGAGTGGCACCCTCAGCAAGTTTGCCAATGCCACTAAGCTGTGTGGTGCAGTTGACACACTGGAGGGAAGGGATGCCAATTTGAGAGGTGGGCCTGAGTGAACAACATGAAGTTCAACAAGAGCAAGTGCAAGGTCCCACACATGGGTTGCGGCAATCCCAAGCACAACCACACACTGGGTGGAGACTGGACTGACAGAAGCTTCAAGGAGGATGACTTGGGGGTGTTGGCTGATGAGAAGCTCAACACGAAAAGGCAGTGCGCAGTCACAGCCCAGAAAGTCAACCATATCCTGGGCTGCATCAAAAGGAGCGTGACCAGCAGGTCCACGGAAATGATTCTGCACCTCTCCCTGCTCTCATGAGACCCCACACTGAGTACTGCATTCAGTTCTGGGCCCCCCACATAGGAAGTACATGGACTTGTTGGACTGAGTCCAGAGGAGGTTGAAAAGATGATCAGAGAGCTACAGCATCACTCCTATGGAGACAGGCTGAGAGATTTCGAGGTGTTCAGCCTGGAAAAGACTATGTGAGACCTTGTAATGGTCTTCCAATATTTAAAGGGGGTCTATAAAAATGCTGGAGAGGGACTTTATACAGGCGGTTGTAGAGACAGGACAAGAGCAAATGGCCTTAAACTGAAAGAGGGGAAATTTAGATTAGACATTAGGAAGAAATACTTCCCTGTGGGGGCATTGAGGGCTGGCACAGGTTGCCCAGAGAAGCTGTGGCTGCCCCATCCCTGGCAGTGTTCAAGGCCAGGTTGGACAGGGCTTGGAGCAATCTGCTCTAGTGGACAGAGTCCCTGCCCATGGCAGGGGGCTGGAACTGGATGAGCTTTAAGGTCCCTTCCAACCCAAACCTGTCTGTGGTTCTATGAAGTATCTCCCTCTCAAGTGATGAGACTAACCAACAGCAGTTTCTTCTGCTAAAGGAAAATCACCACAGCACATTATCTTACAAAATGGTCATTTTACAGCTATACTTAAACATCTACTTGCTCCTGCTCTCTGTTTCAGTAGACAAAACAGGCACTTTAAACCGTAAGCATTCCTAATATTCAGAACATGTAATATCAAAGACTTCATTTTCACTAAGCCCTAATACACTACACTGAAATGAAACACAACTTTACTTCTGTAACATAGCACAAAGCCTACAGGCCTGCATTTGAACAGAAAATTCTGTACTATGTGTATAATTTTAAATCATAGAATAGAAACTGTTTTTCTCTTTGTTCCGTGTTTGTACTAAGCTTAACCCAAAGGGTACACATCATGGCTAGGGCTTTTCAACCCGATTAACAAAAGAGGATCATTCCGAATATTAAACATGTCAAAGAAGGAAGGAATCATCTCATACTTGACACTCTGAAGTAAGCAGACAGTGATTCCACTACATAATCAAAAAGACTTGAGATTGCACTTCTTATCTAGGGAAGTCTAGTTAGTCAGGCCAATGATACTTTTAACAACAAGACAGAGTTCAAATGATACCCAGTAATTGCAGCAATGAGCAAATAACAAACAGAAAATATCTGCCTTCCTGAAAGTATTTACCTGTTGCTTAGTATAGCATGGGATATATGAAAAACATTTCATATTCTTCTGCACCACAAACATGAACACATCAATAAGCAATGGATGAAACTCAAAGTTCAGCCCAAGCAGCTACGTTGACTTTCCATTCTCAATACCACATATGCAAAAAAAGATGGTCACCACTTTCATTTCAAAACCCAAATAGCTTCAGCCAACGAGTCACTTGCAAACGAAGCACATTCTCTCCTACAATTTGCAAGCTTCAAACATCTGAGCTACAGTTTTCATCTGCGTAAGTGCATTTCAGCTTCTGCCACTGCAGCCACCACAGACCAGCTGGGAGCAAACTGCTGAATCAGTCACAACGCGGTTGCATGGCTCCCCTGAACACAAAACCTCATTGAGAGGTACGGAGACAGCATGGAACAGCCAGCCATCGCTCCACCACAGATCAAACACATCACCTAATCTATCTCAACAGAAGTAGTGCGCCCGAAACATGCCAGCAAGAGACTTTCCCTTCATTGGTAAGAAAACCCCTTGATTTTAGAGTACAAGGTGGTCAATGGCAGCAGCTGTAATGGTTCTTAGTGCCAGCTGTGATGATGGCTGGCTTGTTCAACAGAGAAGGCTGACCATTAAATTCATCTTGGTCCTGTAAATGAATGGCCAGCAGATGGTAATTTAAGACTACCAGTGTAGCCTGATTCCAATGCATCTGGAATATGACCCCACTTTCCCCCCAAATCCCTTCTCACATCAACTGCTTGTTGCCTCCCTGCACACACAGCCCAAGCCTGTAGAGCTGGGTAAGCGAGGAGGCCAGGACCCTGATAGCCCACTAAGCCCTTTAGGATATCTTCGTCTGCCAAATGACTGCAACCAAGACCATCCTCTGCCTCCTAACTGCTTCCATAGCTGCAGAAGAGCTGAGCACAACCCAGTCTCACATCCGAGCAAAAGCTGGAGGTCGAGGGAATGACTGAACAAAGATCAGACCAAGGGGGCAACAACTAGACCACTTCTGAAGGCTTGTTTATGCTTTACTTGTGGTTTCTTAAATCTGCAGGCACATCTGTAACTGTAGGCACCTAATTACAAACCTACCTGCAATTAAAGCTGAAGTTACTATAAATAAGCAAATCAGTTCCAAGAGGTGTTTGGAGGTTGATCACTTTGTGCTTGCAGAACCAGGCACATTTCTCAGGACATCCCATCTTGGCTTCTGACACAACCATGCCCTCCCATGGCAAATGGGACATTACTGTTGGTCTTGAAGCTTTTCATTCACTGGTCACCAGATTTGTTGCTTGCTGGAAGTATTTCACTGCACTAAATGCCAGGTCACATATCAAAGTCCAGATCCATCACAACAAAAAGGTTCCAAGCTAGGAGACAGAAAGTCACTTACGCCTGAAGTTCCTAGGGGGTAGAAGTAATCTTTTGTGCCCCACCTTTTGAACTCATCCAGCAAGTACAAAAATATACATAGTGTGATTCATTCTGTGCACTCCAATATTATTTTTATAAAGCGTTTTGTTTCTCTCCTTTATGGAGAAAAAAAACCCAAAACCACTAATTTTTGGCCAAGATATACCATTTCATGTTTTCGTAGAAACAGATCCTTAGAACAAGTACAAAGCATTCTCCTAACTCTATGTGGCAGCTTATTTTAATATGTAAAAAGGTACTTTCTGCATGTGTGGCCCCCCAGCATGTACCTTTTGAGCTGCATGTCTCCGTTGCCACGGTAACTCACCATATCAGCAGGCTCTATAATGCTGCATAATACATGAAGTTTAAAAATCCTTATTTGCTTGATGGAACACATTTCTCAGTCTTAATACAGGCCCTAACAACTAGATATGCCTAAATAAAGGCTATTGTAAATAGACATAGTATTTACTTTTATATGTACATTTACATTTTAGTATTTACATTTATACGTAAATAGACATAGTATCCAAAAACAGGGGTTTTTGGATTACCCAAATTCTGCATAGTGGGGCACAACCTTCATTCCACAAAAGCAAGCGCTCCCAATCCACCCAATACCCTCCTCTGAATAAAGATGACCCTGCTGTAGCGAAAAGTTACATTCCACTCTTAAAAAAACCCTCACTATTAGCACTATTACTACCCTGGTGCTACAAATCAGATCCCTCAAGAGTTCTCATAAACAAAGGAAGCAGCCTACCACACTGAGCTTCGTTACACATGACAGCAAACGGCTTTGGTCCCACCAAAGGTGACAATGCCAACTTCAAATCAGCATCAAATATTGTTCTTTCATTCATCATTTCTTCTGAGCAATAAAAACAACATATCAAAACAAACCCAAACAGGAGACAAAACATGATAGGCAGGAGAGAAAGCAAACGCACAAAACATCAATAGAGTAATATATTACCTACTGATCAGCTATATTACCAAGAACTTAGGTAAATCCTATTAAAAATTAGGACAAACAACATGTCAATTCCCATCTCAGCTAAAGAAAACATTGCTCTATTGCTACCCAAGGTAGCATCCTACCCTGGCTCCTACCAGCAGCACAGAGTTACCTGGCAAAACAGTAAAAACATGGCTTATTGCAGCATCTCCCTTTGTTGCTTTGTCTCTGAATTTTATGCAATAAGCTTTCTCATCTTCAGCATGCTTTTATGTAATAATTATGACCATTTCACAAAGTTCAGTGCTGGATGACTCTCGGGCCCTTCCATTTTCTGACCATAATTAGTGCCTGTGTAAGTCACAAGATCCCTTTGCAGAGGGTTTCTGTGTTAAGAAAAAAGCCTATTTAAGTCAACTTAAAATGTGCCTTTAACACAACTCTGAACATGAAAAGGACTGATGACTCCACCTTCTATGTTCTAGCAGACAAAGCCACAATAACTGCATATGGCAGCTTGGCACTGCACAGTATCTGGCCACTATTCCATTTTTCGGCTAGCTAAGATAATTTGCAGTTCTTGATCTGAAGCTGAGAAAAGCCTGGATATTTTTGTTTTATTGAACACCTAGTTTAAATATAGATAACGTATAGAAAAGGATATATACAGTAACGTTTATTTTTCACCTAAAATACATCAGTTTGGAAGATATACAAGTGTCTAGTGAAGTCCAAGAACATACGTATCTATTCGCAAGTTTCCAATTACAAATCTCCTCACTTCTAGAACTCATTAACATATTTTGCATCTGACCTGCTCCCAGAAAACAAATACCCCTTTGAACAGATCAGCGTTCTGGGTGTTGGTCGATGAGAAAATGAACATGAGCCAGCAGTGTGTGCTCGCAGCCCAGAAAGCGAACCGCATCCTGGGCTGCATCAAACGGAGCGTTACCAGCAGGTCGAGGGAGGTGATCCTGCCCCTCTACTCTGCTCTCCTGAGACCTCGCTTGGAGTACTGTGTGCAGTTCTGGTGTACCCAACCTAGGAAGGTCATGCAGCTGTTAGAGGAGGGCCATGAGGATGATCATGGGACTGGAGCACCTCCCGTATGAAGATAGGATGAGAAAGTTGTGGCTGCTCAGCCTGCAGAAGAGAAGGCTGTGTGGAGACCTCATAGCAGCCTTCCAGTATCTGAAGGGGGGCTATAGGAATGGTGGGGGGGACTCTTCATCAGGGACTGTAGTGATAAGACAAGGGGTAACGGGTTCAAACTGAAACAGAGGAAGTTCAGGTTAGATGTAAGGAGGAAGTTCCTTACTGTGAGGGTGGTGAGGCTCGGGTACAGGTTGCCCAAAGAAGTGGTAAATGCTCCATCCCTGGCAGTGTTCAAGGCTAGGCTGGACGAGGCTTTGAGCAACCTGATCTTTTGGAAGGTGTCCCTACTCGAGGCAGCATGGTTGAAACTTGATTACCTTAAAGTCCTTTCCAACCCAAACTATTCCATGATCTTCCCCCATTACTGCTTAACCAATGTTTTTCCAGTGATTTTTTTCTGGTTGGTTTTCTAATCTGATCCTTTCAGATAAAGGCATTTAACCTGGCTAAACCAAACTGATTCAGGCCAAGTTAGTATAAAGATAGAACAAGAGTACAAAGAAACTGATACATTTCAGACAACTGGATGCAAGTTAAAAAAACTTCAACAAACATGTACCTAAACACAATGTGATGGACCACTTCCACCCTCCAAGTAGTCTTATTCAGAAGCAAGAACTACAGACTGCCTAAGAGAATGGCATTTTCCCTGTAGTATGTGTGCCCACTCCAGCTAGATTCTCATTATTAACCACTATGTTTCTAACTTCAATTGCATTCTGCTTACCCAGATTCTCCCTGCAGTTTCAACAGGATTTTGCATTATTCTCTCCTGTCCTTACCCTCCTTTGCTGCACATGGTGGAGCAACTTCCACTTTCCAATGGGCAGACCACCACCCTACACCGCTGCTTGAAACAATGCTCAACCACAGCTGGAGAAGCCAAAACAACTTCGAAATACCTTGGGGAGCTCAGCAAGCTAATGGCACCATGGAAATGCAGGCTTGTTTTACACCCTGATAAGGTGATGAAGAATAAAATTGCTCCCAAGCCTTTTCAGAGTCTTCAGATGTTCTCCTCGCTGAGCAAAACAGAATTAAACACAATGACATAAAGCAGTGGAACATTATTTAAGCAGAGAGATGAGAACTATAGGTGGGTCAGGTAGCTCTGTATACAACTACACACAGCCAGAGCTCTTTTTTCAGCTTTCACTCCTCAAAGCTGATGTTTACCAGCAACTGCCTGCCAGGCCATGGTGTTTTCGGGGATGTTTTGAGGTTGGGAAGAGAAGCCTTGCGAGGACATGAGACAGGAATGAAAAGGTAAGGCGATTTACGTGGTTCAGCTGTTCATAAGACTGACAGTTGTAAAAGCACATTGCTTTTACCTTCAGGTCAAAATTAATCTTAACACCGATTCCATAAGGACTATGGCATTTTTTTTTTTAGATTAGGGACTTGAAATCTACTAAGATGACATCTGGTGCCTCAGTGAATTTCACCACATAGTCACTCCTGGCCACTCCAACACCTCTAATAAGGAAACTGCGAGGAATTCCTCTGGCAACAAAGAGCCAAGTATTTCATCAAACCTGAGCCTGTTTCACCTCCTCGACTCCTACTCGCCAGCTCCTTTTGATATAAGGCATTCCCACAGAGCAAATCAAATACAGTGGCTGAACAGGCCTTTCCTATCCGGCTGAAACACCCTCCTACCGTCCTCCCCACCTTCCTTGGAGCCACAGAGGCCACACAGACAAGAAAAGCTCCTGCCTGGAATATGGGTAAGCTGAGAAATATGGGAAAGAGAGAAACAGGAGGAGATGGGAGGCTGGCAGGTACAAGGCAGCTGGCTTAAAAATCCACGTGAAGATATTATATATCAGAGATGAAAAATACTGAGGTGGCAATCAGTCAAGAAGCACCACTCCTGCTCCTACACACTGTATGGAGAAGGGTCTTCAAGAAGGCAAAAGTAAATAGTAATTGAAGAGGTATTAAACACATCCTGACAAGCATAATCATCTCAAGCACTAGAAGCCATCTCACTCACACCTGTAATTTTGACTGCTTTAGACTGCAATCTTAATTTCTGTAACTTTTTAGAGCCTTTGTATTTAGTTTTTACATGGTTTCCCCCCAACTCCCATCAACATTCAATGCATTAGCATTACAAAAAAGAACCAAAACCCAAGAATGCCAACATTTACATTTCTTGCAAGTTCACCCACATTCTTAACAGATTCCAGAGACAATCTCAGAGATTTCTTTCCCAGGATAAAAGAACAGACTAAAACAGGGAACAGAAAGTAAGCTCCATTCACCTTCCTATGAAGGACCATGTGAAGGCCAGACCTGCCCGTGAATGCCCCTCATGCTCACTCCTACAGCCCAGGAGGCTTACCCACGCAACAGCTTAAGCCCCAGCCTGACACCCAACAGCCTCCAAATGGCACTGAACACTATTCTGCTCATAACTAGGAGCCTGATTAAAAGATCATTTCACATACACTAACAATGCTAGAAAATGCATGATAAATTGGGCATCTTCACAGGAACAAGATGTTTTCTTTCAAAAAGGAAAAAAAAGAAAACCACTATGATCCCTTCCAAGCAGATTCTTCAAAATCTGTTCAGATGAGGCATCTTTTTTTCCCCTAAAAAACAAAAGGTCTGCCATGACAATTTTACTAGAAATAGTGAAAAACATGATTTCTGTCTGCCAAAAATCAACTGCACGACATATTCCTTAGCACGCCTGAAAGGTTTGTGCATTGTAAAAGTAGAGAGCAGCAGCAATGTTAAACTGAAATAAAAGACAGAAAAAAAAATTAGACACAGAGTTAAATGCCACTGTATAAATATGATGTAGTAATCGGCCTTTTACCTCACCCCTTTCTAATCAATTAGATAATGGAAATCTAAAAAAAGGTTAGAGCTACATGGAAGTTCATACCACTATCCTCGCAAAATAAGTATTAAAGACAATTGTGCTCTATGCCTGTTTATGACAAAAAGCATTCCTGTACCTTACTGCCCTTCGTTTCAGACAAAACCAGATTTCATTTATAAATGGCTAAGTAACTCAGCAAAGAATCACCTGGATCTGTTTGTGAGTTGTAAGACAAATGACTAAGAAAAGTGCAACCTTTACACTAGCTCAGGCACATCACAGAGCCTCACCACACCTGCTGGCCTCTAGATACCTGCGCCTTGCAAAATCTGTGTGTATTGAATAAATGGATCAGAGGATTGCACCGGATGGTGCAAGCTGAGAGCAGATGATTCACCACTTTCGGATTGCCCACACGTGCTCCTCTCTGAGCTGCACAGAGGCGAGGACTGCTCGCAGCCTCCTGCAGCGTGTTGCACAGCTCGCCAAGCGATGGAGCCTCGATGCTTTGACACACAAGTGCAGGATTTTGGCATTTCAACCACCTAAGCAACATTCACACGAGCAACGCAGGTTGAAGTAATCCAGATTAAAAGGGAATTAGCGCTTTTCAACAGAAGTGTAATCCAAACAGTAACTGACACATGCAGAAAGCACTCAGAAGTACACCGACTCATGAACCAACTATAAGGGCTGAACAGCTTTCAGTATGACAACATGCCCCAGAACAATACGTTCAAAATCAGGGTACTATATTTATATACAAACAGTAAGAGGATACAAGGAGAGTATCTGAGGAAGTGAGATAAAAAAGCTCCTGAACAGAAGGAAAAAGAAGAAACTGAAGCACTGCAGAGGTACCCAAACCTTAAAATAAATATATAAAATCAGTTTAACAACAAAGTTGATTTCTTTTAACAAACACTTTCTACCTATTTGTTCCTTTTTTACTCAACTACTCTCAAAATAGTAATGTGAAGAAAAAACACAGAATAACACTTCCAAGGAAATGGAAAGGATCAGAAAGAGAGAACAAGCACAGGTACGGGTAAAAGAGACATGCCAACCACCACCATTTACTTGAAGTGAGACAGGAGTACTGGGTACAGACCACAGGAAACTGCATGTATGACAGTGCATGGGAATAATAAGCTCAGCGAGGTAGCAGACAGGCAGGACAACAGAACTAGAGACTTGTGGAGTAGGACCTGAACTGGTGCGTCCCTTGCAACAGGGCACAGCCAATGCCACCCGCTCAGCATACAGCAAGCACCTTTGCAGCAAGGTACAACGTGCAGTGCTGTATTCCTCCACCCTGTCCCAAGCCTTTCTCCAGCCCTCCCTTTGCTGCAAGGCAAGAAACAGCCAAATTGCATCAAGTCTTTTGTTCCGATGCGGGGTTGATGGATTAGCATGTGTATGACGAAACCTTCTCCTCCTGACCAGCCTCCTCTTGTGATTCTCGGACATAAGGCTGTGCAAAGGGAGGCTGCTTTTCTCCTCCACAATTCCTCCTTCCTCCCCTTCTAACATTCCCTGACAATAATTCTTGAAACAGAAGGTGGAGAAGAAGCTGCAATCTGAAGAGCTGAGTATCACTTGCATGCACCACACAAACTCCTACCTAACTAAAACCTTCCCTAATCCTTACATGGACAATGAGTAACATAACTGGCCTGACAATGGTTAGTATTGGCTTAGTATTAAAGTATAGTTAAAATTTAAAATGCATGTTTATAACATTATTTTTTGTAAAATGAAGATACACATAAAACCACTTTATATTCTATCAGTAGCCTATGGGGATCAAATTCAGACATGATGCACAGAAGGAAAATTTCAGTTCAAAATGATTCTTGCTTGCTAAGTCTAAATTTGATCTGTGTCTGCAACAACTACCACTTGGAAGCAGGACAGAGGAAGAGGTTTTAATCGTGGCTTCTGCTGCTTGACATACTGTGCACTGCCCTTTACCTCCTAAATTCTTCATGTCAGATCTGTGCAGATAATATTGCTCCCTTCTCCCGCAATCTAGCTTATTTTACAGAGCAAAAACCATTAACACTGATGTTACTAAACCCAGGCCACATGATCCCTGCAATAGTCAGGCTCTATGCTGCAGGCTGCATTAGGCATACTTTATCTTACGCAGTACCATGTCTTTCCTACTTCTAACATTTGTTAATAAACTACCATTTTAATTCAAAAGCTGTTCAACTCTCCCTACAAGAAAGTGACACCTTCAAGAAGTGCTTTCGTGCGTGCACTTCCTCCCTTATGTTTAAAATCACACCACAATTCTGTAGAAATCTGCAAGAATATCCCTATCCGCTCCATCCTTTGCCCATGGTACCTGCATATCTAAATACAGCTACAAAGCGTTATAGAAGAAAAAGTTGAGCGCTCAAAGTATTTGTTGTCCAAATACCACTTTTACCCTCCCTTCAGAGAAAGGAAGCATATCACTGCCTTGCAAGGCAGCTCTATGGACCCCTACACCAAGCTATGCTGCCCTGCATGCTCCCACATAATGTTCACGCTGACATAGACAACACATGAAGATGCTAATAGAGGAGCCTGAACGTTAAATGGAATCAAAACTCTCCAGAATGCAATAGAACTTGTTAACTTTCACCACTTAGAAGATAATATTTTTCCATGAGAATGAGAGCAAGGAAAGGAATTGCAAAATATCCCTAAAAACAGCTTCAGCAGAAATGAAACCAGAAAATTATCAGTTTTAAAACTAAGCTTAAAAGGCCTGGGGTATTGTTTAAAAACAAGCCTTACAGAGCTCATGTGACCATAAATCAGATATCTGCAGATTGAAAACACTGCATTTGTGGTGCAATGCCTATGAGAAAAATCAAGAAGGATATGGCTGCCTCAGTCACCACATTACATTAAGATCTGCAAACAAAAAACCTAGATGAAAAAGCATCAGTTAGAGTCTGACCTTTCTCTGAATTTGGGATTCAGTTATCGACTATCAGCAATCAATTTAACTACTACTACAAATCCACTATAATGTAAAACTGGAATAGCTTCAGAGCCCTCGGGCAAAGGAAGATCTCTACAGGCTGCACCTATTTGAGTTTCCCCCTCTGCGATCAGAAGTAACTGCATTTGGTCACTGTTTCAATGGCCTGCATTCTTATACCAATAAACAGTTCCAAAACACAGGCAGAGAACTAAGGAACAACTCAAGAAAACAAACAAAAGACCCCAGCAACTCAGTCAGCAGTGAAATTATATTTCAGCTAAATCATTACTTAGTGCAGAGCTAAAGTAAAACAAGACTGAATTCTACTGTTTCAGCTGACACAGTGCTTTTATCTTTTATGAGACTATTCAAAAACTTGTACATCCTTATTCTCAAAAAGCAAGTATGAAGCCAGAGGACATCTGAATCTCTCCACTAAAAAAACTATAGTAGGAAGACCTAGGTATCATCATGGGTATCTCAAGAAAAACACTGAAGTTCGAGACTACTGCAAGAAAATATGATTATGGTTGCTAAACGGTGTTTTGTGAGCTGTTAAAATCCGTGCTTTCACTGAAATTTAACTATTAGGAACCTAGCAACTAAAATGTCATCTTAGGAGAACTAACACAAACACTTTAACACAAAGTAAAAGCTACACCCATACCTCAACATCAACCCAGCACCTCGTGGGTTTTCCTTTCAAACAGGTTTTCAAACACTGAATCAATAGAATACTGTTTAGATTAAGGGATACATCAAGCCCAAAGAAAATAATTTCCCTAAACATGGGGGGGGCAAAACCAGGCATTTCTAGATAGCAAGACTGTTAAAATAAGCATGCTTAAATCCTGAAGTCTTATTTAAAATACATTAAAAAATAGAGATAAACCAGCAAATCTAAATTGAGCTGGGGAAAGATAAAATCACCAGTTCCAGTCAAAATTTCTTCCTCACATAAGTTATTATCAGGAGCTCTCAATTTGTTATTATTTCCAGATGCTGTTTCAAATACTAGCAAATTTTCATAAAAGCCACACCACTACTTTAAGAATGACTACATGTCATCAGAAATACCAAAATAAAGCTGGGAGTGATCCACAAGTGAATTTGGTGAACTTCACAAACAGCGCAAAGTAATTCCCTCCCCTTTTATATATATATATATATATATGTAACTTATAATGGTACAATTACAACCATGTCAGCATATCAGAATACCTCACACTGAAAAGTGAACCTCACAGACAAAAGAAAAGCTTGACTTAGAAGAACCAAACTCCTTGCACTGGCTCATTAGTCTGCTCGGTAACCACATGTCTAAGCTTCCATTTGTCACTGCTTTTCAAGCTGGGATATTTTATTTACATTAGGCTGCAAGTACTAGGCAGTGCTCAAAGCTGCATATTAATAATAATCAAAACCAAAGAGTACTCTCAGAGAGATGTAATGTGCCCATGGGTCACATTAGATGAAGAAAAAGGACCACACAATCTCTCCCCCTGATCTGACTGATAACAGACCTTAGAGCATTTGCTAGCCAGTAATAAAGAGTTTTGGAAGCAAGGAAAATCAAAATCCAAATTAATCCTAAGTGTTTGGGGTCTGGAATTATCATCTCTATCGTTATAAAGGGTCAATATAAACCTCATATTAGAGCAGCCACCTGAAAAGTGGTCCAAAACTGGGCAAAAAGTAACATTTCCAGAATTAATTCATTGATCAAGTTCTGCCCACTTACTTTTTCTAACTGAAAAGCAGCACGTTTGCACTGGATGAACATATATACACACACCTGCAGTACATACAGGATGGCCACCAAAGGACAACCCCACAAATGTAAACTTGTTAACTAGATCCTTGGTTTCTCACTTAGTTCATGAACCAGGTTATACAACACTTAACTTATATACAAATGATAATTAAAACAAATATCTAAGACCGTTGCCCATCTTGCCCTCCACTGCTTGAGAAACTTGCTTAGAGAGGAAAGAAAACTTACTCTTGATAGGGAGAAAAGGGTCTGAGCAGTCATTACAGCCATGCGCAACCCATACAGAACCCCCTATGTAGCTCATCATCCTTTGCTTATCACCTCCAGACATGAAAAACAACTCGCTTCTTTATCACTGGAAAAGTTCAAATCACTATGAGATTTCCATTTAGAAAAAGCATTCCATGATTCTATGACTGGACAAAAATCGGCATTTTAAAAGTAGCAGTCACATACAAACCTTTTGTGCTCTTTACCCCTATTTTCATTTGAACTTTTTACCTCTAGATAGAATTACAAACAGAATAACTCAATGGTCAAAGACATTACTTGCAGAAAGCTCAGACATACTCTTGGTTAAGATGACTGGAGGCAGCATACAGTACGGTAACCCAGGATAAAGGAACAGAAACAAGCAGTAGCAATGAGTAGCTTTCATGCTCCATACAGCCTTGTGCCTTAAATGAACTTGTTTCTGTGCTACAGAGTAAGAAATTTATACAGCAAAGATCACCAAAGCTTATTCCAGAGCTCTTCTTTTTGTGGAAACAGTGTGTAATGTATTTTCACTGTTAACTGGTTTCAAAGATGAAGAGGGACCAAAAATGACATTGTAAAAGTACAGAACAAAGAAAAATCAGCAGAAGCAGCTCTAAAGCTTACTTTTAAATTGCCATGGTATACAACTTATCAGTTTATACTAACTATTACTGAAAGACAGCCAACAAGCTGGTCTGAACTAACAACGGTGTGCAAACTGTGAAAGTCTCCCTGCTAACATGAAGCAGGTTTAAGCAGGGGAAACAAAAAACCAAACAGTTTCAGTAGACACTGGAAGTCGCAGGAGCGAAAGCTGTGACAAACACAGATTTCCTGTTCCAAGACTTTACATGTTGAGAATAACACATAAACATTTGCCTAAAGAGACTGAAGGAGTATATCCATAGTTTCTATACACCGCTAGCTTTGAAACTTGGATGACAGCAGCTTTCGGTCATATAGTAAATATGTCTTATTAATACAGAGGATCATTAAAAAAACAAGAGGTCACCTACTGACTATAACCACTTCAGGATCCTTCTGGGCAACATGACCCCTTGTTATCACACCACATGTTCAAAGCTCAAACACGCTGCTCTCCATGGCTTTCATTACTGACAACAATTTCACGGTAATAAAGGCTTCACACCCATTTGCCTTGCTCCACCTTCCACTTGTCTGGAAGGAGCCAGGAGTCTGGGGTAAGATCCACCTCTGCTTCTTAGTCACAATGAGCTTGTCACCGGTCACCCTGCCGGGCGAGCTCTCCCAGGCACTGCTGGAACTGGGTATCAGCTCCTACCAACTCACTGCAGGGAAGGTAGAGCAATCCCACTGTGGCTGCTAGTATCGCCTGTAAGTTCAGCGCCATAGTTTCTCTGTTCTAATGCAAAAGGGATAGCATGTATCACACAAAAAGGCCAGAAGGTTAATTCAAAGTTATAAAAGGCTACACGGTGTTTCTGATACTGTTAACAGCATGTTTAGACATGACCATGATTTTGTCAGGGCTTTTGAAGCAGAACACTTCATAAAAAGCAAACATAACATCTTGAGAGATGCACACAGCTACTCCAGAAGAGAAAAACTAGTTCCTTATCCTTCTCTCTCTTCTATTTTTACACAACCTGATTTTGAGAAAAACATTTAGGGTTTCATTACCACAGGAGGGCAGGAGCATGTAATGCTAGTGTGATTTCTTCTTGGAGAGAGCAGAACAAACAGTGGGAGCTGGAACACAGAAAGAGCCAAGTCAGAGACCCGGAGCGTGATGAAAATTCAGCCGTACCAGCAGAGTTAACTGCTTGTTAATGAAGGCGTATGCATCCCATCTGCTGACTACGGAGGAGCTGGAACGGTTTCAAAAACATTCCAAGACAGACATACCATCAAATCTATGCTGTGAACGCATGATCCATCCTCTGAAGTTTACCCCACTGATTTTGGGAGGACCAAGTATAGGCACAGACACAGGCAGGCATCAAGGTTGCAGGATACAAACCACGTCATTGTCACATGTTAACTGTCACTGCCCATTAGGAATAGAAACCCTCCCAGTGTCACTAATTCTGATTTCAGGAGAAAGTTCTGGCTTGTACCCAGCAATTAATTGGTTCAATAAACAGCATCTCAGAAGCAGAAAACATGATACTACAGTGAGAGCATGCAACTGAAACCCCGATAGCTGCTCGGGTATGACTTAGGGCTTCTTAAAAGAGCTGGACTGTAAAACAACAGCTTTAAAAGACAAGGTAGTGTGCAGTTTAAATGCAAGAACTAAGTACCAACATTTATCTGAAGACTTCTTAGGGGGAAAGAGAGAAGTAACTACTGTAAAAACATACTTAGTGATCATCTAAAACACAAAATAAATTCATGGATGAAGTCATGGAAAAAAAACTAATCCCACTTGCTGAATTTATTGTATGAATTACAACTCATGGCTATAATAACTGAACTTCTGTTTCCTTCCTAACTTGGCCTACCACACACAATATGCTATCAAGAAAGCTGCCAAACAATTGTTTGAGTATTCCCAAAAACCAAATACATAGCCCACTGCGAAAAACAAATACGATCACCTGAAATCTGCCATCAGCTGCGCACTGTCCAGGATCTCAAAAGAGTGAAGAGGGACTTACCAGAGCAGAACCTGCTGCACAAAGACAAGTTTCCAGGTTTCTTAATTCATGCTATTTACCAACATAAATTTCCCTTTTCATAAAAATCACCCAGAATCTTAAATTCAATATAGCTCATGTAACTGCCGGTATTATCAAATTCTCTTTAATGAGAATTAGTTTAGGTTTTTCAAGTACTGTACAATAGCCACCGGATTTTAAAATCTATTAGAAAAGTAATTGTCACAGAGTTAGTACGTTAACAAGAACATTTGAACTGAGGCTTCGTTTAACCTATCCATCCCTTCAATAAGAAAATGGTGCAAATCACCAAATTATGCATATTTTATAGGATTTTCTTGGCTTTAAACCCTTTCATCATACAATTATTCCTCTACAAGAACCATTTTAAAAAAATCATGTACCCTAATGCTATGTCAGAAGCAACAGCAAAATGGGTTTTCAGGATAAGTCCTTCATATCCCGCTATAATCAGCATTCTGCAGCACTCCATGGATAGATTCCCTGGTAGCCGTTCACTTCCTTGTTTAGGAGGTCACTTTTTTGCAGTATTTCTTTTTATAAAGCTCTATTTTTGACAGCTCTGGACTTTTGTTTACATATTGAGCCACCTGATACCTCCAGGAGCCATATAGTTTGCTAATGAAGTCATTTTCTCTCTGCGACACATAGTGACTCCATGTAACTAAATGCTTCTGAACAGGACAGTATCTAAGGCAATCTGAAGACCACTCCTCTCTGCGTGGTTGTCCCTTAGAATTGAAAGAAACACAGTTCTGCTTTTCTGCAGTGGCTAACTCAAAGTGGAGGGGGAAGGGGAATATAAAAGAGCACAAAACTCTCAACATCACAATTTCTGAAGTACAAGAGTTCACCTAACAGAAAGAACAAGGATTACTCAATTATTTCTTTGTCTTGGACAGCTGAGGCTGAGGGTTGATGGGGGGGGGGGAGTTGGAAGGGAGACACTGAGAGTGATCATAGATTTAGCTCACCTTTTTTTAAATCATGATGGAATAAACTCCAGCATTTTGCTGGATTAGGTATAACATGAAGGGAAAAAAAAACCCTGAAGCTGAAAACCTGAATTCTTCCACGGCACAAAGCATTTTACTTAGCAGCACCTGAAGCTGCACTGTATGTGTAGCTTTAGCCAATTACCTACAAATTTACTAGGACCTTCACTTCTGTGCTACACAAGCTTTAAGTTACAGTGACATTGAACTGCTTATTTTTGGTTAAAGAAAAAACAAAACTATGCAAGATTTAAAACAGTATTTTTACTTTAAAGTGTCTTGACCCAAAGTGAGTGTTTCCTCTCAGGACAATTATCAATAAACATGACTAACACTGGGTATTACAAAACAGATTCTCTCCTAACTTTTGCCATCAAAACAATTCCACAACAGTTGAGAAATCTGATTATACAGAAGACTGGACATTTTACGTGCTACGAAACACAGCTTACCACTACTCCCAGTCAAGGAGAGAAGCCTCATAATGAAGAGAAAGCAAAATCCCCTATTTGCCAAGATTTAGATGACTGGGATACAGGCAAAAGGAAAAGAAAAAGGAGAAGCTCAACTCCCTGTGATCATTGCTGCATCTGGCTACAAATAAATGCCAGGTCCTGGTCAGTCACGTATTTTGACATAAAAGTAATAAATGCATTTACTTTCATTCCCAATCAACACAAACTGTAAGACCAATGGATCGTTCCGACCATTCAAACTGTCACTGAAACACATCTTCAATTTCAGTTTAATACTATCCCCTAATTAGGATGGAAATACTGAAAACACAGATCTAAATACAATAGCAAATGCTAAAGTGGTTCTGTCGTATTTTTTGGGGTACTAACCTAACACTATCCATAATAGCTACTGGATAATTACTGAGTATACATATACTACAGCTAAAGGCTCTGAGGTGTCAGGGTTTCAAGATTATTTTTATGCTTTCACTTATCATTATTTAACCTTGCATTTTCATGCCCATCTCTAGAAATATTCTAAACTTCTAGTGGATGAAGCACAAGGTTTTGACAGGGTAAGTGTTGAAAATACTCTATTATAGTCATTTGTATGTTGTTTGCAGCACAATGCAGAATACTTCATGTATAAGTAAATCATCAGTCATCACAGAGAAGTACTCAGTAAATTTATGGTTTCTTGCAATACTATCACATACTGTTTGAGAAAACTGTTTCCTTAACTTTAGTTCCAAGAGCAGGGTCATTCATCATATCCTCAACCTGAACAGTTACCACTGCTTTGAAGCGTGCAAACAAGTGAAAGAGTGACAGGCTACTAACATCAGATAGAGTTTTAAAAACATGAACACCCAATTTAAATATACCTTTCCTGCTGTAGGTTTCACAAACTAAACCACTAAAACAGATTGAACCCTGGATTACAACTGATTAGCCCAAAAATATAAATAATAGCTTAATATATTACCCTTCCCAAAATGTGTCACAATATATTAATAACAAGGCTGTAGCTACAAGACATTAATCCAAACCTTTAACATATGGCATTCTACGATGATTTAAAAATCTCTATGCATCTACTAATCACTACGAGTCAAGCAAGTGATACCAATCTCTGTTCTGTTTAACAACTTCGTAAAGCAAACTTCTGACAGATAAGGGATGGCAACCTGCCACCAGCTCCCAAAAAGTGTCTCCTTTCAGTCACATCACTGCACCAACACTTTCAAAGGAAAACTGCGGTGCTTCTGGGTAAAGACTCGTAAGGCACTGAATGTTTCAGCAGTGAAACAATGATGGCACAATATTGCACATTCCTTATGTGCAAAATATTCCCACAGACATCTATATGATTTCTGGAAATGAATGCAAAATTAAGTCTCGAGCAAACATGTTTTGCAACCCCAAATATAGTGACTTTAGAAATAGTTGGGGAAAAACTGCTTAAGCTTTCTTTTTTTTTTTCCCCTCCAAGCGCCTGTATGAACCTGTGGGCTGCAAGGAGTGGGAGACTGCAACACGGGTGAGTTAAAATTACACCCCATCGCAAACAGGCTTCACTATTTAATAAAGATGCGCTTCAGAACCCCTCTACGAAGCAATCCCAACCAAAAACAAGATCTGTGCTACAGAAAGAACCTATTTTAAAGCCGAGCAGCCAAAGCATGGAGAGAGTGAACTGAGATGTGCTGCAATATTTATGCAGCCATTATAATGCAAATGCATAAGGTATTAGAAAGGCTATTTGCATTGGTGCGCAGCCCCTTCAGTCTACATACAATGCCGACAGAAGAACAATTAGGATGCATGTATAACAAAAAGCCTCCGACACAAGGTAGGCAGGTTTAGCTGAACCAGATACAATATCCATGGGATCAGCAGGGCTCGGCAGAAATACTGTCTGCGGGATCACTCCAGAATATGGAGCATTTTAAGACACAAAAGCACGCACAGGATTAGCGTGGCAAAGGTAAGAGCAAGCTACAACCAACTACGAGCGCCAGCCGCGTGTTTCTCAAGATGAACAACTGGGCTGGGGCAGAGCTCACCCTCCCCAGTGCTGCTCCTGTCTGCAACACCTCAACACCACTAATAGACAAACAGCAAACTTTATTCTAAAAAATAATAAAACAAACCAGCTGCATGCTTTCCTGTGGCAAAAAATACTCTCTAACACGTTTTGCAACATAAAGGGAAGCAGGTGTGCAAATCAGGACCCAAAGTACATCCACTCTGAAAAAGGAGGATGCTTTTGTAGAGAAACCAAAAGCAAAGAAATACTTCAAGTCTTTCCTATTTTTTTCTTGTACACCTTTAACTGTAAAACAGGACTAAAAGTATATAATTGTTTGAAGAAGTTTGACCATGCATCCCAGTCTTTATCTACACCAGTTCACAGCCTCTTAACATATTCTCATACTAGTCAGCATGTCCACAATGATAGGCTCTGTCCTCTCATGTATTTCTCTTCGAGAGCAACACAAATAAAGTACTTCCTAAACTGCAACAATCTCAAAACAGACTAAACAATGTAGTTTGAAATTATTTTTTTGAAAGAAAATATCAACACTGCATAATTTCTTTACAAAAGATATCCATTACCCACAGGTTAACAATGGGAAAATTCTTAGTAATTAAAATTCCCCTTTTACCTGGAGACCATCACTCTGCTGTACTGAAAATGCCTTTATTGAACCAAATCTGGTGTCGGAGAATGCCCAGATTTAATAGTATGTTACATCTATTTCACAACACCATCAAGCCCAAGCAATGCAGCAAAAACAAAGCAAATTAAAGTCACTGGCTAATACTGCAAACATTACCTGCTCATTATACAACCTGTTACATTTCATCCCGGTACATTTTGTAACACAGCAAGACTACTGTATGAAACAAACTAGAATATGTCAGCCAGTACAATTATAATGTAAACAATGGCTCTTTTTGTCTCTGCAATCTAGTTACAACTGGCTGTGTAATCTTCACTAGGGCGTCCTTCTCAGCCTTCTCTCACATATACAAAACTCATCAGAAAAAGAACAGAAATACCTCCTCTGAGATGCAGTTGCATGCAGAAAGAATAAACACAAGGTATTACAATGACAGGCAGGAAAGCAAGCATAGCTTCAATTACAGGAGGATAATAAGAAAATCAAATAAAAAGCAAAGAGCCTTGAAGCATTTTGGGCGGGAAATGCCAATGGCCAAGCTGAGTGAGAGGGTACAGAGGAGTGGATGTGGATACATGTTATGGGCCAGAAGCTGCCCTGCACTCAGGAAAAGCAAAGTCACCCAAAGGGCAGGGACAACGTGGGCATCAAGGGTTAGCCATCCTGGGGCCGAGGCGTGCAAGAAGGGGCAAACACTGCCTTCCCCTTCCTCCATCCGTGCAAACTTTCATCTTTCTCCAGTCACGAAGGAAAACCTGCTGAGAAAGAGACCTAGCCCCTTTTTAGCACCCACCCAAATTCTCCACAATAGTATTTTGGAGTATCTGGTATCTGTTAACGCAGTTTCATTTCCTTATCAACATTTTAACCCTTCCCAAAAGACAACTCAGTTATTTGCAGGGCTTCCTCAAGCCTTGTCAAGACAGGAATCACAAAACGTGATCCTTCACACTCATAACAACCAGAAGATACTTTTACAGGCTCAATTCAATTAACATGCAGGAGCACCATGCACACGCATAAGCAACACATGCATCCAGCTACCGCAGGGGTGCTGTACAGAGGTCAGCTCATGCAGTGACAAGCTGGGACTGCCACACACACACACCCCGCTTCAGCAGAAACATTCTTTTCTAGAAAGCCACAGCCAAGTCACAATGAATCCCAGGGTTTCCTAAAAGGCACACGCACAGCGATCCTCTGAGCAATTCAGTTCTGTGCACAGGCTAAGGGTGCAGCTGGAGAAAATATTCCTCCTCTGAAGGAATCCCTTCAAATCACACAAAATTCCTGGAGGAGAATACACCCGTCAGTGCGATTTAAGTGTCAACATAACAAAGGAACGCCCCTCCCAGCACCTCCTGCCTTACAGATATGTCACGCTGGAAAGGAAAAACTAGACTGGGAAGAGCAGCTATTGGCAATCAGCACTGTTTATCAACCCTACCCCTGCCATCACCCCTGAGAGAAAACGTTGAGGATTGTTTCACGTTTCTAGAAAGAGCAGAACAGAGGGATGTTGCAGAAGCCAGCATCATCTTTGAGGAGTCCTCAGCATTCCTCAAAGGACCGCTGTAGACACAAGGAGAGCTTTGTCTGGAATCATCCTTCTGTATTACAAGATTACGCATAAAATTGGTTTTGCCTGATGTACATGCTTTGCCTTGCCACACGTACAGAAAGCCTGATGGCTAACAAACATCAGCCTAAAACAAAAGGAGTCGAGCTTCAAATTGGTAATCTCCCATTTTACTCATCCGGAGCAAAGAATAATTACATCCAAACCCAGAATAGTCAAACCCAAATCATTCAACAGGAATTAAGAGGATAAGAGTGTTACTAAAATTAAAATGTACGTACAACAGTGTAATGACAAATTCATAGGATACAGTAAATCCTCCCCAAAACCACACTAGGATTATATCAAGATCACTATACAACATATGCCTGAAATATGGCTGTAAATAAGTGTAACTTAATTTGCCCACCACCTACTTTAAGCCCTTGATTTTATAAATAGAAGCATCCCATAATGAGTAGTGATTATAAAAAAGGCACAGTTTACATGATAAAAACAACAATAAGCAGAAAGTCAAAAGCATAAACAAGAAACAGCAGGAAATCATGAAGGTAATTACCAAAACCGCCTTAATTTCTGCTCTGATAGACCAAAAAACACCCCAACCGAGTCCTGCAGCAATGACAACACGCACAATTACAACTCCTTGATCATGAATATTCTGCCTCAAAAGTGTCTGCACATGTGCAGAGCTGAGTTGAATGTATGCGTCCATAGTCCCAGCTCAACCACGTCAGTTAAAAAACACTAGCACTACTTCAGCACTTTGGAGCTGCCTCCTCATACACTGCGACTTTCTACTCCATGTCCATACCTGTGGGTAAAGCAAAGCAGCGACAGTTCCACCGAACTTCAGCTCTGATGAATTTCTGCACAGCCCACACCCAGTCACAATTTCAGTCAACAGCCATTCACCTCAGCTAAGATCACTACAGCTTTTTAACCGTTTCCTACAGCAAAATACATACAACTCGGTGAAAACACCTTCTACAGCCACACACTCATCTGTCACACGGCTTTCTCTGCGACACCTCTCCGGATTAAACACTGGCAAAATCACCTGGCCAGGCAGCAAGGCGATGACTTTTGAAAGGAGGCTCTGCCTGCCCGGCTCCATCAGAAACTGCCACAATAAATACATCGGGTGAAACAGGAAAAGAACCTCACGCCTATACGAGAGGGTGGGGGATAGCACTCACACACACAGAGGCAGATGTAATCATTACCGTGATCGCCGGTAATCATTACCCTGAGCGCCAGTGCCACTACACACACGCGAAGTCCCTCAGATTTCCCTCAGCCAGCTCTCGGCACCGGGAGCCGGAGGAGAGGTGAAGCTGTAAAGCGGAGCTTCCTCCTTTCTTTCTGTTGTTATTGCTGCGGCGGATGGTCGCTGCCATCGCCCGGCAGCGCGGCAGAGCGAGGCAGCCCTGCCGCCGAGTCCAGCGGGACGACCGCCAGCCCCGGCCCCGCCGCCCGCACCGGGAGGCCC